>QOVE01003723.1:0-13067 GCA_003521275.1 Tricholoma sp. MG99 | reverse complement strand
TGGAGGATACTCAGAGGTGCTGTATGTCAGACCTGCACTTATTCAATCCTCGGACGCGATGAAATGTCTCCTTGATTCGATGCTCGTGTTAACTAAGCAAGATCGACTCTGTCATGTCATACACGCTACTAGTGATCCGTTTTATCAGACGTGGCTCAGACAATTTAACGTTATGCAACATTGCAAGGTAACTGTCTTTTTCATCATCTTCGCATTTTTATAGGTCAATCTGATAACATCTGAACGAAGATTATAACTATTGGCGACTGCTCCAAATCCGAAACGAAGGCATTCTTCCGCGAGCGTGTTCTGCCTCGCATCCCAGAACGACAGAGGGTTGGACTACATTTTGAGAGCTTATATGACGCTTTTGGGGGGAAGCTGGCACATTGGCAAGATTATATCACTGATTATGGTAAGCATTTCTCGAGGATGACAATGAAATTGCTAAGGAATCCGCCCAGTGAACACTAATGGCAGAATTGACGGTAATTATTAGTTTGCTTTAGCATAAGACCGTCAAGGATCTGATGTTGGAATCAACAGTGAAACAATGCTCTCACTTCCTACAAGCCCATGCACTCCTCAACCTCCACATAATCCACTCTTCACAATCTGCCTCTGCTCAAGAAACTGCGGACACCGCACACGCTGCCAACACCAGCAACCCCGAAACTTTGCACCCCGGCCTCGGACCCGCAGGTTTCAAGATCTACTCGGCCATTACGAATCCTCATAGTCCCATCTCCGGAAATGGGGCAATGAGTCCTGACGATCGCTCAACCACCATGGTCGCAGGCTACTATTCAGCAGACTTTAGCGCCATGCAGTTGCTCAAAGTCATGAGCAGACTGACGCAGCCCGACGCGCTTTATCTCCCTTACTTCCTGCTGTGTCGCGAGCTCGGCGTGCGCGCAGTCGACGGCATGATCAAGGGACGCGTATTGGACCTGCGATGGACAGAGACGGTAACGCGGGAGAATGGAGATGCGCCCCCGACGCCCAGGGTGCGGAGCGGTGTCACGTTCACCGGTGCAAGCATCGCCGGCCAGGTGCCTCTCCCAGAGTCAGCTACGGGTAGCACCACGAGGGTAGGCTCCAGCCCGCTGGCACATATGCAGGGGAGCAGCGGGACAGCGGTGGAGCTTTTGCCGCAGCCGTCGGAAGAGGGGATGGTGCCCGTTTCAGAGCACGAGTTTGGACAGCGGGACGAGGTTCCTGCTTATGCAAGTGCGAGTTTTGGTCAAAGAGATGTGTATGAGGAGGCGATGGAGGTGGTAGGGCCCAAGTTAGTACCAGTGACGCCGATCATGAGGTTTGCGATGCGGGATGTGGTGCAGGAGTACGAGGACGAACAGTCGATGTCTGAGTACGCTTCTCTTTCAGATGTGGATGAGTATTAATTGTATGCACGTTAACCTAATGGGTTGTAATTGTTACTGTTGGGCTCCTGGTGGCATGGACTCGGTTTGTATGGCAGATGTTTTCAATACATTGTGGCAACATCGTAAATTATACCTAATGGCGGCATATTTATATTACTATCATTAGCTATACTATAGTTTGCCTGTTTAGATTAGGCACTGGCTGCAGTGCTCTCTGGGAAAAGACGCTCGCTTAGATACTCAGTACACTTGCCTTGCACTCAGTGATATTCCAAGATCGCGCACAGCTTGTGCCGCGTCATAATCACAGTCCAACGAGAGCTTACATATCGAAATGTGAGGCATTCCAGGAAACATTCTTGCAGGCCGGTCAACTTTTGATTAATAGGAATAGCTATTACCAGTGCAGCTTCATGTTGAGGACGGTTGTCACGGCGTTGCACTGTTACGTATTTTATATATAATCACTGTCAGTCGCAGTCAAATCTAAACTCACTGACAGCTACTGTATTTATGCTTGATAGTGCGCTTCACTCTAGGCCCGCATATCTAACATCTGCATTTGCTTCCAACCAGGCGAGCCATTTCTTGAGATAGCTTCCGCCATGACATACAGTCGACGAATCTCCAACAACACACTGCACACCGAATCAGACTGACAGTTTTGACAGAGAAGAGTAACATAGACATACAAGATGACGTTTTGCGCGTGTCATTGCCACTACACAATAAAACATCATATTAAATATTGTCAATAATCAACTTGAAAGGGATGTTCTCACCGTTGAGACGCCTCTTCTCTTTGAGAAACCCTACTTCGCGCTGAGGATCAATCGGGTAAGTCAAATATAAAAAATGAGCGTGGAAGAAGAGCAAGCGTACAGTGTCATTACTTCGCACTAGGCTGATAATCACTGCTTCCTTCTCTCGACCTTGCATTCCATCAACGGTGCCAATCTCGAGATTTGTTCCGTATATAGGACGAAGTAACGACGTGAGGAGTATTACCTGCGCCTGATATCTAAAAACGTACGTTCCGTGTTAGCTGGAACATGGATGTAAGATCAGGAAAGAAATCTGACGGTGTGATAACAGCAATCTGATCCGGCATAACACCAGCCTCCACCTGTCAGTACACATTGGCTTAAGTCAAATCAACAACCCCCCCAAAAAACATACATACCAATTTGTCTACCCAATTCTTCACAATAGTCGCTTCATTCTCATTACATCGGCTACCTTCATCCGTATCACCATCCAGCCTCTCAAAATACTCACATCCCGCAGTGTCAAAAAACACCACAGGTGTCCCAAGTATTTCTTTCGTGTCTTCTTCCGACATCGCATGTACATTAGGCAGATCTTGCAAAAGGTGTCCTTCCACTGATGAATGTGATCTCAGCTTTGATGCATAGAGCGTTTTGGAGGGGAATGCGCAAATTTGAGAATGCATTCTAGGTCATTAAAAAGGCGGGTGAGCAACATTGGAAAAATCGAGGACAGAGCATGATAAACACCGGTACTGCACATTGAGCATCCGTTTGATGCTAGGACCGTACATTTTCTCCAGGCGGTCGAACAAGGTAGTTTCTAGTGTTCGCGGTGGCCGTAAAATCGGAATTGTATTTTTGGACGCCTTGACAGTCGGTGCAAATGATACAGAAGCCATCGCCTCTGTGATTTCTTCGAGTTCCTCGGACGAATCAGCGGCAGAGGCTTCGGTATCGGACGGAGATTCTTTTGACAGGGAAGATGCGACTGGTGAAGTCGAGGCGCTGGCTTGGGCAATGGGTGTTGGCTTATGCTTTTTATCCTTCTTTTTCTTGCCGTTGAGAGAAAGGATCGTCGGAGGCAATTGCATGGGGTCTCCGGCTAATATCAGCTTCTTTGCCTTGAATATCGGAATCCAGCATACCTTAAATGGTCAAGGACTTTGTTAACGAGAATGAATACTCATTCAATAACGCACTTACTGCTTCCAGAGCTTGTGTAGCTTCGTCGATGATGACAACATCAAAGTCTTGATTTCGTAGCTGACGCCCGCCCGCCGAATGACATGTAGCCAACACGACCTGTGATTCGGATAATACAGACTTCACAACTCCTCCTTCGCGTTGCCGATACCTAAACATCCGAATATCAGAGTCTACTGATATGATCGAAGGACGGTTTTAGATGAACTCACTCCTTCCTGAGAGCTTTCACTTCGTCCCACAGCTTCCTGCGCTCCGCACCCCTCGGACCTTTCCCTTTGACGCCTTTGCCCTTGCCAGAGAGTATGCCTAACGTCGTCTCCAGCTCATTTTTCACATCTTTCGCAAGAGCTGCCTACACAGGATATCGTAATTTCCCCTCAGGCCTTCCATGACTCGAAAATGCGTACCTGTTCAGTACGTGTTGCTTTCACTTCTAAAGTAGACTCAAGGACACCTTCGTGGGCCATGACTCGAGCAGGATGCCCAATTCGGGTGACTTTGAGTCGTTCGCCTTTCTCGCTAGGAGGAAGAGCGAGCAGTCGCTCTAGGATATTATCCACCGACAGATTGGAAGCACCACAAACCAGAAGACGTAGAGGCTTTGGATTGATTGGAGTAGTCAGCTGTCGGATGATTTCGATGAGAGTGTGAGTTTTACCCGTGCCTAAATTCAGATCTGAGGGATATAATGCATATAGTATACCGTCGGAAGACATACCGGGAGGTCCATGGATACAAGCCACTTCTGGGGATTCCATGCAAAATCTGACAGCATCTCTCTGGCTATTGTTTAAACTTTCGTCGAAGAATGTGAGGTCCTGTATGGGTATCTTTTCTGAGGGTCGAGACACCCCCATAAGCACCTCGATGAGATGAGTGACTTCTGCAGGAGGTATCTCTGTAGTCTGGGTTGGATGAGCTACGTTCGAAATTTAGATCAAGGATGGCAGAGACAAACCTTCGCATTGTCGAGTAATTTTTCCAGGTGATCAAGTGCTTTAGTCATCCTCCAACTAGCAGTCAGATAGGGTGATAACGCAGACATTGTCCAAACGGTACCTATCATAAGTTACGCTGTTCGCCAGCTTCACCACCCGACATCTTTCTGGAAAATCAAGATCATCCGATGTAGCTTCAGATGAGTCGACTGCGATGACAATCCTGGTATCCGAGACCTAGGAAACTGTTTGTAAAAGGTTGGTGCAAGAATGGCATTTGAACTTCAACGGACCTTGTAGACCACTCCCTTCGGTTGCGTTCCCTTCACATCCTCTGACCCGATCTTCTTCGATTTTCTCAAAGAGCCAGTTCCTAAGACACTGGCTTCAATTCTGGCAAGATCCCCAGGCCTTTAACAGACCTTAAGTTAGCATTGATATAAAACTACTCTGCCCAGACGAATAATACCTAAACGTGTGTGGCGGAAATGCAGAGCTTGCATGGTATGCGGCAGGGCGTTCTAGTTCTACGAGGCTGCGCTTGGGAGATATCAGCGTGTTGACAGCAGATATGCTGAGCAAATGCATACGTCTTTCCGCCAAGACCGATGTTCATGCTAACGATCCCAAGACCACCAAGGGACAGACCCTTTTGTTCCAAGAGTTTGGGACCGCAGTTGGAAAGAAGCAAAGAGCTGCGCTCAATCTCGGCTTCGCGTTCTCTTTGCATTAAGAGCCGCTGTCTTGTAATGAAAGCCTGGACATTTACGGAGGTCGATTGCTGCATTGTTGTTTCCGAGTCGATGGTAAATGGCACAGGATAATCGATAGTTAGCCTTAGTTCGACTCAGATGACCGTGACATATTATCGGCCCGAGTAAGCCTCAATCCGGTTATTATCTCAGGCTGGCGGCATATATTAATCGGCAGCATAGCAAGTAGGCCTCATCCTAAGTTCCTTAGGCTCCCACCCTTCAAGCTTGTGCCACCACGCATCGTATTCCAAGATGACAACTCATCAATGTGGCTGCTTCGTGCCTGCCAACGATGGCCCTGTCTGGGATCCTCAAGATCCAGGCAAGCCAGCTCCAGCTAGGCCTGGTGCTACAGAACTTTACAGACCAGATATCTTGGAATTCATTGAAGTAACAATCATGGGCATGGACAAAGAACTTAGGGAGCTCAGTCTCGAGATCCACAGTATGCATTCGTTTACGCCTCGCTCGAAAGCCTGAACGAATTTCTCTACCTATAGGTCACCCAGAGATCAAATGGGTGGAATAGTATGTCGTGGATCTAATCAGATCATGCCAGTGATAAGCGCTCATCATGTTTATAGCCATGCCCACAATGTCCTTGCAGCTTTTGTCGAAAAGCATGGCTTTGAAACAACGAGACATTACCACCTTGAAACCGCATGGCGTGCCACATTCTCGCATGGAGAGGGCGGAAGAACTATCGGCGTCAACTCTGAAGTGGGTGTCTCTACACGTTAAATAATGTGCCCCTTGTACTTCACTCATTGCATTTCTCAGATGGACGCGTTACCAGGCATAGGTCATGCGTGTGGTCATAATCTGATAGCCATCAGCGGTAAGCATCGTTGATTCAGGTTCTGTTCAATGCGTCAATACCGTCAATACTACGAACGCTCATACGCATTCAGGCGTGGCCGTAGCATGCGCAATCAAGGAAGCTCTTAAGAAATTCAACATCCCAGGAAAGGTTGTCCTATTGGGTACTCCAGGTCGGTTAAATCGTTTGCGTTACATCGGAGGTAACTGTTCTTATCTTATCACTTTAGCGGAGGAGGGTGGGTCCGGGAAGTTGGTGTTGCTAGAGAAGGGCGCATATGAGGGCATGTCCGCTTGTCTGATGTAAGCGGAAAATCCAGTCAGATAACTGACAATCCCCTTACGCCTGATTAGGTGCCATCCTGCTCCAGGTCCAATGGGTTCTGTCAGTCTCAGCAGTTGCCTTGCGCTCGAACGGATAATAGCAGAATTTCACGGTCATACGTAAGAACTCTCCAAATCTTTCAATTTCTCTTACCCTCATTAAGTGCACATGCTGCACTATCACCTTGGGAGGGTACGAATTCCCTCGACGCCGCAGTCCTTGCATACAACAACATCTCGGTTCTACGCCAGCAACTCCATCCCACACATCGTGTTCACGGGATTATTGAAGGGAAGGATTGGGCTCCAAACAGTACATGACCTCTCTCTGTTCTCCTACGCATGCTCAAATTTTCGTCCTGCAAGTTATTCCGGATTACTCTAAGATGATGTTTGTTTCTTCTTTCTGGACCTCACAATTAATTTAATTATGCAAACAATCCTAGCTGTTATGTTCGTGCGCCAACTCGTGCGGAACTCCAAGGCACCTATAAGCGTGTTATCCCATGCTTTGAGTAAGTTTTCTTGGTAAAAATCTCGTTCTGGTCTCAGAAATCATCAGGGCTGCTGCTCAAGCTACCGGTTGTCAGCTGAAGCTCTCCGTTGAGGCCGGGACATGGGATCTTCGCCAAAACACAGCTTTAGGTAATTGCTTGCTTAAACATCTCTACGGATGTTAGAGAGTGCTGATTTTCCCGGCAGGAGACGAAGTTGCTAATGTTGTACTCAATAAATACGGAACGGTAGACTATGAATGGGGTATCAAGAGTGCATCAACTGACTTTGTAAGTAAGCTTTTCCTCAACTATTTTTTGGTGCTGATTAAGGTGTTCCAAAAGGGCAATGTGACATACGGTACGTGAACCTTTATTATTACGTACGGTTTTCTATACTCTTGGTTAGCTCTTCCATCATTGCATCCTGGATTTGGTATGTGCATATTTGTCATGATTTTGATTTTCCTAAATCTTCACGGGCGTACGTACTTAGCAATCCCAACAATTAAAGATGGAGGAAATCACACCCCTGGATTTACCGAGGCTGCGTCGACAATTAAAGCGCACTATGCTTGTTTGGACGTGTCCAAGGCTCTCGCAGCTACCGGCATACGAGTCTTGACGGATGATGGCTTTTTGGCTAGGGTCAGTGACTGGTCTATTATTGTTGCTATGGAACACCGAGATTTCTTTGTGTCTAGGTTAATGTGACTTTCGAGGAGGATAAATTACGCAGAGGTGTCCTCTGAGTACTTGTGGACAGTGAACTTGAAGCTTGATGTTTTTATATCTTCAAATGTACAGTATGTGGCGATTGTATCAGATTACCCTTGACGCGTTGTCGGGAGCTCCATAGGAGTCTAGGAGTCAGTTATTTCCTAGTAGGACTGCTGTGCGGATAGGCTAAAGATCCTGTCTACATAGCACAGTTACTTTTAGGGAATTCAAAAATTTGGATTGCCCAAATCAGGAATCCCTGCCGTAATCGGGATATCACCCACCAGCCCTCCTTTTCCTAAATACCTGTCCAGACCCCCCGTTTGATTATTTTATAGCACGGAGGTCTCTGTTACAGTTATACAGCTGTCAGTGGGACAGCCAGCTTTTTCTGTTCCCCCAGCCCTCCAAATGACTTGGAGTCTTTTTAGATATGTAGGTGCATTGTAAACACATCTTTATGGATGACTATCCAAGACAGCCTGGGATGCATGTATGGAATAGCGAATACCTGTCCAAAATATGCTAATTGGGAGTTTCAAAGCCTTTTTTGCTCCAGTTTTTTGTTTTGTTTTGTTTTTGTTTTTTTGAATCCACCAATAATCACGCAATATTAAGATGACTCGACATTAGTATGGGCCATCTGCGTTGTGGATGTTGCAAATGCAATATCTGTCTTTACTTTGCTTTGGTCACCTTCAACACTAAGTACTTGTTTTTCCCATTTATGGCTAATCACCTTGATGTCACGTGTCCACGTCCCCACTGATACTGGGCTCAGTGGGCTGCCAGCTGCAGTGATGGTGAGGTTTTGGCCTGACACAGGCTGACAGTGACAGTCACAACATGCATTCCACAAAATATCCCAGACTGGAGGTTCCCTTGTGGCAGCTTGTTAACCTACAGAGTGTTTGCAATGAATTTAGCATACCAAAATTCTCATCTTAGGCCAATTTTAAGGCCATTTCTTTTTCAGTCCAGGAAGAAGAAGAAACATTTCAGAGAATATCTTGAGCATATCTTGGCATTAAAGCAATTCCCTTTCTTTGCACCAGACTAGGTGTGAATATTGTCTTACAGCAAAGACTGATTGTATGGAAGGAAGCCGGAGCTTCCTACACTCAAGACTCAAGGGGACTAGGACATGATAGGAACTTAGTATATTCAGGGGAATGAAAGTAAGATAAGATTCCCACTACTTTAGTATTGGGTTTTAGTGTCCGATGAAATGCAAGATCACAATACCAGATGCAAATCAGCTGATAAATCACCTGATTTGGATTGGTAACTGGTTTTGCTTAGTAAGCAATCCATGGAATTTGTCTCACTCTTATCATCATGTCCACTGCTTGCATTCTTGGTAAATCAGTACTGGCCATCTTTGACAATGAGGAATCTACTTGCAAAATCTCTCAGTGCTTTGCTTGTCTGTTAAAGATTCCTGTGTGGCAGGGTGATTGGTCTGCTGGTAATCTGCGGTCCTGGTGGTCACTATGTACAAGGTGAGGTAAGCGGGAATGTGGAAAAGAGAGTAAAGGACGGAGCAGACAAGCCGTCAGCTCGTTCAGTGGAAACAGACGTGCAACAACGCCCAGGGAAGTGGGCAGCGCGAGACACGTTTAGAGAAAATGATCAACATTAATCACAAACACAATCAACAAGATCACGTGCCTAGATTGTCGAAAATGAGAAATAGCTGCGTTAAAGGGAAAATGGTTTGAGGGGCTTGAGGGGATGTGTCAGGATGTTCAAGTATACTTAGGATATAACTTGTAATGATAAAACTTCTGGGAAACTGAGAGAATTTAACTGCTAGACTTGAAACTTGAACACTTAGCTTGAATTCTACACCTTGGTGTGTAGAGAGCTTGAGAGACTTCGTAAACTTGAGGGAAAACTTAAGGGAACCGTAAGAGCAAGACTCAAACAACCTGGTCCCATTCGAGAGGTGGGGAGACACCTTTATATACAAATCTATACTAGTGCCAGTGAAAAATCCTATCACGCACGTTCTCTTGCGCTGACAGGGCCAAACAACAGAAAGATGAAATAGTAAAGAAGTTGAATTTAACCATACTGAGAAGTTTTGATGAATTGGTGATAAGCATGGCATTTGACCAGTAGATATCGTTGTGGTGGTGTCATCACATCCTTGCCTAAGATTTCTGCAACTGGGAATGTCTCGGGGAGAAGACTGCCGTCAAAGTTCTCTATTGATGTTATGCTGCCTGTGCCCCAGCAAGCGCAGAGAATATTCAAGCGTGTCTCCTTGACCCTACCATCCAATTGTTTGACCTGTTGGTTTTGGATGTTGACTAGCCATGGTTTGAGGAGCTGGCCCAACTACTGGATCATCACGAAGATGGTATATAAATAGACCAAGATGATGAAAGGTAATTATGGAAAATGCATGCCGTTCCATCTCGATGATAGAGGAGCTGTCGGTGCAAGTGCTGAGGAAGTGAAAAATGTGACAAGGCACGTGATTGACACATCATTTCAAGATGTTGGTGCTGCGATGTAATAGGTACGCATGATAAACTGGAACAAAAGAGAGTCAAGTCAGTAATATGATACAAAGAAGAAAGACTGGGATATTGAGCATATATGGTTTCCCCAAGGTTCTGGTGCATGATGGGACAGTCATGAAGAAATCCTGTGAATGGGTAAGTTGGCGAGTAGGTCAACTAGCCCATCCACAAGTGGGGGGGACTTTGCATGATGCCCCCATCATGCTGCATACAAGAAACCAAACTGCCAAGCAGACAAAATCAGCGTAATAATCTAATGGTAGAATTTGAGAAATCATTTGTTAAGTCCATCAACTCGCAAACATTGTGCATGCATTGTGCATCGTCCACATATGCTAGCAACCATGGGATCATTGGGTCAAGTAAAATACAAATCTTTTCATCTTTGCCAAGTTCACTCATTGTGGACGATGCTACCTCAGAGCGAATCAGCGCTAACTCTGAGTGATCCCCCATGTGAAAAATTGGATACTTGATGAGCTTCATGTTGTAAGGCATCATCCAGCTTTCATGCCACACCGGGCCATCGAGAGGGACGAGCGTGAGTGGGTGAGGAAGGATTGAATGTGTCATAGACATAGACTTGATGGTCTGGTTCTCTTTCCTGTAGTAAATATCTTCAGCTGATCCTTCGCTACTTTACCTCTTTTCACTGTTCCATCTATTTCTCTGAGTTGATACGAGTGGTCACTTAGTTTTGCATGAATCGCAAATGGGCCTGTCCACCAAGGGGCTTCTTTATTTCCCATCTGTGCGTTGAGCCACGTCTTGTGCACGAGAACCCAAGTGCCTACTTCAAAGTCATTGTCTGTGAAATATTTCTCATACCTTTTGTTAAAGTCGTCCACAGATTGTTGCTGTTCGTGTCTCTGATGCTTGAGTGCCTCGCCCACGATGCTGTCTCTTTGTCCAATCTGTGAAGCACATGTCACTATCAAGTCTTCAGTGTTGACTACTTTATCCCAGTCCAGTGTTTCCCAAGTGTGGTCAGTTATATCGAAGGCTAGAAGGGGGTTATGTCCATATAGTAGATAATAAGGTGCATACCCTGTCATTCTGGAAGCGGTGCAACACATCGCCAAAAGTACCGCATATATAAAATCTGGCCAGTCCTTGGGTTTGGAGCCAGTGATCCGAAATAGGGCATTCATTATGACTTGGTGTGCCCGCTCCATGATGCTGTTACCCTGTGGATGGTAAGGTGATGAAATGGCAACTGTTATACCATAATTTTCAAACAGGATCTTCGCTGCACCCTTGAATTCAGAGCTGCCATCAATGACACAGTATGGAATACAACCAAATCTGCAAATGATTTCCTCGTAGATGAATGTAGCCCAAGTCTTCAAATTGTTCTTTCTTGTGGCTCACACCTCTGGCCAGCCAATTGCCGGCTCTACAGCTTGAAGTAGGTAGCACGTTCCACTGTGACCTTTCGGCATGAGAATCATGTCAAGATGGAAGCACCGCAGGATCACAGTGTTTGTCGTTGGGGAGAATGGTAACTTCGGCCGCATTTTGGATCTTAACGGGCAACTGTTGCATGAGCGTACAAAATATGCCACATTGTTGTAAAGGTTCAGCCAATAGTAGCGTTCGGCCAGTAGCTTGAAGGTTCCGTCTTGCCCTTGGTGTCCAACCTCGTTGTGTACCTGTGCTAAAAGAGTTTTCCACTTTTCAAGGTCAGTGATTACCAGGTGTGGAGGTTTTCCGCCCTTAGCTAACTTCCATAGACGTTCCTTGAAAACCACAAAGGAGTGTGTACGCAACAGAAACTGCTTCCGTTCTTTCAAGTTTCCGCAGCATGTAGGGAGAAAGCTATCCTTCAGATAGTTTAATATCTCTGCCCACAGTTCCGGTGTCTTGAAGTCCCTCACACTGTAAGCATGCGAAGTACAAGCTATATAGCCTTCTGGGTCGACGTATCCATAGTTAAGGTGGTTATCTGAGCTTGGCATCGCAGGCATTCCCTCGTCTCCAGAACTTGAGATCAAATCTAGGCGGGACAGCGTACCTTCCATTCAGCCTGTCATGTATTTGTAACCGTACATCGTTATCTCTGTTGTGAATACTTTGTCACCAAGAGATACTTCAATCATTTCGTTAATTGGCATATGTCGATTTTCAAATTCGTGTCCTGTGTAAGTTAGTGTATCTGTACTTTTCAGTAATGACGATATCAAGAGGGATCTCTTTAATTGACATGCCAATACCTCAATGGGGTTGTAGTTGAACCCATTGTATTCTTTGATCCAGTTGATTTCTTTGTCAACCAGAAAGTCTTGCTTGTCAAAAATAGGCACGGATATAGTTGATAAAGTTGTTGGCGAAAGGTAGTTGCCAAAAGCAATGTGCAGGCGAGACCGAAATGATAAAGCCATGGTGGTGAACAACTCGTAACTGGCTGCATCCGGAATTTCAGAGTACAAGGGGGTGACAGAGAGTGAAGCGGGAGTCTGTTGATCAGAGTATGAGAACCCTATAAACTTGTCAAGGTAGTCTTCGATGTCCTCATCATCAGAATCTTCTGTGGATCGTCTTCTTCATGAAAGACCATCTGGTGCCAGGTGTTTTTCAGCAGCAATGTGGTTGACTTCGAAATCAAAAAGAGAAAGGTACATTACCCATCTTGTCATTGGTGCATTCGGAAGGTCAGGGTTCTTCATCATCTTGATCAGAAACTTAGCGTCCACATCTAGTCGGAAATGTATGCCCCATATTCTGTGCCATAAGTCCTTGATTGCCCGAAACACACCATACAGCTCGCATTTCAGTTGGGAATACCGTGATTCCACTTCGCTGAAAGTACAGGAGCTGAAAAGAGCCGGGTGCTTCTCATTTCTTATGTTTTGGTAGACGACCCACCCTGCACCATAGGTGCAGGAATCGACAGCTACAATTACCAAACCCTCATTGGAGGTCCTAGGTTGCTGGGTAATCAGTTGTGCTGATTCATAGTCAAGACGCACCAGAACCAGGGCAGTTGACACCAAACCCTTCATTTTGTTGAACACATCGCAAGCCGCATCATCGAAGTGAAAATCTTGATCACTGTTACAACTTTTCATTTCCTCGTTGTAACCTTTGACATGTGACGACCCACCACGCGCCCACGTGCCGATTCG
>QOVE01003690.1:0-15158 GCA_003521275.1 Tricholoma sp. MG99 | reverse complement strand
GAGCACAAAATACTCTCCCAACGCAGCCTACGTCATATGCAAAGGGATTGTAATCATACTCCCCTTGTCGGACATCATAAGGGCCTTCAAAGGTACCGTAGTGCGTCCCCGTGTATGGTAGGCGGTATGTATCAAGGGGCGTCGCTGCAGGAAGAAGGATAGAGTAGCCGAAATCGAACCATGCGTATCGTATGCGGCCATCTGCCTGAAGATCCAAACGCATTGGATACTTGTCCGACTTGCTGATGATATAAGCTCGAGGAAAGTGATTAACGAGTGCATTGAACACGGAAAGGTCCTAAGGAACATTATATACATATGGTCCTTTGGAAAACACAATGAAACATACTCTGTGAATGATCCTGTGACGATGTAGAAACTCCAAGCCTTGAAGCAATTGGCGGATGAACGTAAGAATATCTCCCACAGACCGAAACCAGGACCTCGTCACGACAGTTCCCCATCTACCGAGTCCGTTAAATATGTTTACGGTTACAGATAGACAATCATGTAACTCACCTTGGCATGACAACAAGCCAGTGTCCTCCGAACGGCATCACGTCCAAGATTGGTACCACTCCAGGAATGTCATTTTCTGGCGTCGAGGCTTGTTCATCTAGGAGAAATTGACAGATGCGAGCCTCATCGGTATCGCGTCCCACCAATTTCATCGCAACATGCCGATTTTGGAGGTCCTGCGCGTAGATGACGCGTCCCTAAAAGGCAAACACGCGATTTATGGAAGGTCGAAAGGGGAGGATGAAGGTTCTTACCGCAGAGTTCACGGAATAGGACGGTTGTAGCCTGCCACTTGAGTTAAGGCAATCGTCTAATCCTGTTCCTGGATCGTGAAAGGCATATGGATACTTGCCACCAATGTGATCATAATTCGGCATAGACGGAGAATTTAGGATGAATGGCGGTTGGAACGGCGGCATTTTATAAAGTCTGTATCCTCGGCGCAGGAGCCACTCCCTAGTGGACTCCCAGAATTGCATTCGGTCTCCAACATCGAATTCATTCTGAGTCTGTTGAGGGTCGAAATTTATCTGCAGTAATTGTTTCCATTGAATATTTGAATTAATATTCCAATTTTAAACTCATGCAGACGCACCTTGATATCGTCTATGCCACTCATCTAGGCCCGCAAAATGGAACGCACAAGAGGCAATGCAGGTTTTTCCTGTAGTAACAAAGGAGAGAAACGATAGAAGAAATGATCCTTAGAAATTTTGGATAAAATACCACACAAAAGAGTGTTTTCCTACGAAAAAGTTTGCAAAACTATGTGTTCAGCATCACGGTGACAATCTCTTCGAAAGCGGAGATTGAAGTGCGTAATCGACATGTGGTGCTGCCATGCTGAGATTGAATTCGGCATGCCAGGAACCGTGAATGATGTGACTTTCCCCTCAAACCAGCATCGCACTGCCAATTACACACTTTGCTATATTCATGTTTTTACTACACAAAAGCCTAGGTAAGAAGCATATGTATCATATACATTGTCAAGAAAGCCGAAGACCAGTAGTCATCAGGACCCAGACATGTTTTCAAAATTTGTTGAAACACCTACCCGGTGATAGTACACCCGCTCACCGCACCGGCACCCGTGATACATACACTGATAATTGATAATCCCCTAGCAACAGCCTCTATACACCCACAACACCTCTGTCCGCTCTGTGTGGACATCCATCGCATCTCTCTACTTCCGAGTCTGTGGTCCATTGACACCTCTCATCACCAATATTTCGTATGTACCACACTCCGGCAGAAGCGTAAACGGAATAGCAAGAAAGAAAATGAACTGCCAGATCTCTCCCATTCACCGACCGAGTCCACAACGAATTGAAATTCGAAGAAACGGAAGCCTGGCACCTCACACTCCACGGAAAACTCCTATCGAAATATTAGAGGCTGTCTTCTCTGCTATTGAAGAAGCGCAGGGGCTTGGAGATTTTTTCTATCATGTACTTACTCTGGCTGAAGGATGAAGACGGCGATAAGATTCAGCACAGCAAGCGGCATGCAGGGATGGTACACCGTGTTTTGCAGGGAAACGCTCGACACACGCCTGCTACGATTATTTGGTTCCGAAATCCTGATGCATGTATCTCAATAATCTCAAATGCCTCAGCAGAACAGCAGAACAGCATTCTGGAACGCGCCGTGAGGCTATTGCTACCGAATGTTCCATGATGTCCATCAACTGATTCTACGGTTTTGACCCCACACGATCATTTCCCTTATGTAAGCACCTGTGACATCTTTCCGACACAATGGCAACGACGTACAAGAAAATATGAACCAAACGTCAATGATCACCCATGTCCCCATTTCTCTCTGGATATTACTGTGTCTGCTCTGTCAACATTCACGATTAGTTCATTTTCCACCTAGGCGAGTCACATAGCGTTCTGTCCATACAATTTGCGCGAGATATTCAAACCCTCGGCGCTGGTGAGTTTGTCTCTACACAGATAATCGCGGTCTGATAGATCTATGTCATGTACCGCAAACTTGAACTAGACCATTCCAGTCAGCCTCCTTTTGCCTAATTTCCTTCTCGTTCTTGTCATGGCCTCCTCGCAGAGCGACACAGACTATCCCGACGATTATGTTAATGATGACGTGAAGTATCTTCTAAGCTGGAATCCGAAAAAGCTACGAGTCTACGTGGAGCCTACTCGTGCCACCAAGATCATGTCCACTGCCCGGCGTCCGCCCACAAGTATCAGTCCAACGAAAACCACAACAATAAATACCTCAAGGGTCAACAGGAGTACTCGACCGGCAGCTTTCTATGACAAACATCTTGCAGAGAAACTGGTCTTGAAGCATGTTAAACTTCTAGATACTCTCGTGGTCGACTTGTCTGGAGCGGTGGACAAGGCTATCAAAAATGTGTACCAAAAGGCATTCGGCTACCTTCAGAACTCGGGATATTGAACACTGCAGCACGGATCAAGTCGCTGACCACAAGTTCCCGAACGTCTCTTTTAAGGGAAGACGGGGTCATAGAGCACTATAAGGAATTGACAGCATCATTCTGCCTCCCCGTTGCATCGACACTTGCTCTTCATTCATCTTCCTCTGAGTGGACCACCCTTCTCTCGTGGACAAAAGAAGTCTCGAATGCTAAATTTGCTGTTGCAGATTGTGCTTTGAAGCTGGAGCTTGAAGATATACCAGCCTGGGGCTTCGTGGACGATGATATAAAGCCATTACTTGAGTTGATTCCTGTACTACATCCGGACATTGCCATATGGGAGATGAAGAGATTAACCGTGGGAGACGAGGAGGTTATGAGAGGGATATGGGAGATGGGCTTAAGTCTACGGACTTTTGCATGGAAAGCCTGCAAGAAGGGATATTGCAAGCATAAGGAGGCGGACTTGAAGCGAATGGCGGGAACGCTTGTCAATGCGCCTGGGTTTGATGTTCTGTCACCACCCTGGTCGCTACCTGCCGTTGACGCTAGTAATACTGGATCGATACCCGGTTCTCAAACCAGGGACGACATTGGAACATCTCAACGCCGAAAATCAGTGTACGTAGAATCATCACGGAGTTCTCTAGGTGGCGATAATCCACCGGCCTCTGGCAAGAACAAAAGAAAAACACCCTCACACATCCCCTGGGACCATGGAGATACCGTGTTAGCTCCACAGGGCGACGATCGGATCAAAAAGAAAAAGATGGTAGATAATTCAGATTCAAGCTTTCAAGGGAGGGCGGGCGAACGCCAGGAAGTTAACGCCCAGTCGTTTTTGCAGCAGGTGCGCAAGAACGATCAGTCTCCTAAGCACACTTTTGTTAATAAACATTTAAAGTCATGGGCCCAGGCTGTGCGCACTGACAGCACAATACTTGTTTTGCATTCCGGGAATCACGAAATAATCGGCATTCGACATCGTCAAAGTCAAACTCTATATATCTCTAACGTGATCGAACCCCACGATGCTGCCCCTGCTTACGGTAAAATCCATGTTGGTCTCTACATCGCCGCTCTTTGGGAGGTCATGGACAGAGTTCGGCATGAAGAAGAAAACAGGGAAAATAACCCCTCGGACCCACCGCCAGACGACAGAGGTAAGGGTGAGAGTGAAGACGAAGACGAAGACGATCAGCATCGCAATAAGCGACCGAAGACTGATAAGCGCGGCCGAGGTCGTAAACCTACTATGCGAGGGAGACGTGCTGGGAAAAGTGGTGCAAGGTCGGGCAGTCGCAAGGCAGGTGGAAAGATAGATCAAGTTCGTTCTGACTCCTTTTTCTCGCCAAAGACAATCTTATCATATCTCCAGGATGTTCTGCGTACGGCTTCGAGGCGAGACCGTCTTCTGGTTCATCTGTGCTATGGAATATATCTATCCCCTGCCCCAGCCATCTTTGTGCGCAAAGGAGCGGAACAGGAGGAGGCCAGTGAGCAAGTGGAGAACCTCAGTGGCAGCAGTGACGAGGAGAATGAGTCGGTCGAATCAATGGACGTCATCCTTTCTTCCGAGTTAGCACCCGGGTCGACAGGTATTGTCCACATTGGCAGAATGGAGGTAGAGCCCTTTGGTCCAACTGTTAAAGTTGCCGTCAAGCTTGCCTTCGAGAAAGAACACAAGCGGGCGTTAGAGCAGGAACACGAGCTATATTCTCATATGAACAGCAAACACGTCTCTGGAATTCCGCAGAGCCTTGGCCTGTTTGTAGGTACAGGCTCCGATGGCGGTGCTGAAGCTCCGTATGCCTTGGTCATGACCTATGCCGGTGTGAACCTACTCAGCCAGAAGGAAGAAATTTTACCCACCGTCAAGTGAGTACTTCATCTCGCTGTATTGACATATCCCTCAACTTTGAAGCAGAGCGTCCTTGATTTCTACTTTGAAGTCCATTCACAACGCAGGTGTGCTTCATGGTGATATACGTCTCGCGAACCTTTGCGCCACTACCGCTGGAGAGGCCTTCATTGTCGACCTCAGTCATGCGTCCAAGAGCACCTCTAAGAGAGCACGAGTCCGCGAGGTTGCGGAACTTTGCCACATCCTCGACGTTGAGGTCAATACACCGCGGAAAAAGTCCGTGCCCAAGAATATCGTCGAAGACAAACCAGTTCTAAGGCGCAGTTTACGAATCAAAGTTTTACAGGAAAAGAAATGCATAAACTCATAAGGACAGAGAGCGTTAACTATCATTTCGACTCTGTACTCCCTGATCTACCTCGTTGACCCGTTCCGTCTGCCGATAAATGCTTCCATACATTGGCCTCGTCTTCCATCACTTCGCTCAGTCTACTGCAAATCCCTTTGTCGTACTTCGTCGGATTCCGACTCACGGATAATCCACCTCGCATGACTGCTGGGCTGATTAACCTCTGTTATGCCATTTCCCTTGCTATCGATTCTTTGATATCTCGTGTTTTGATTGCCTTGCTTTTGTAGCTGCTGTCGTGATGATTTTGCTTCTGTTTTGTTGTTATATCGCTTCTTGCTATCGTGATGCTTTCCATTCTGTTTTGTTGTTATACCGCTTTTTTCTGTCGTGATGCTTTTTCTTTTGTTCTATTGTTACGCCGCTTGATGATTTCCCTTCTGTTTTGTTGTTATATCGCTACTTACTCTCGTACTTGAATTTGTGCTGACTTGGACAAATGATTTTCAATAAAAGTCTTTGGATCTACTGACATGCTGCCAGTGGGTACGGATACTCACAGCACTTTGTTGGCGATGCAAATATACTACGTGTTGTCGGTTTTCGTGATGCTACAAACATGTCCGGGCAATACGGACTCGTGCCTGCGCAGCCATGGCCATTCGGCCTCAAGCTTCGGCTTCATCTAGACCCACTGGCAAGGCAAGTCTAGACTGCAAGTAAATGTAAGAACACATGACTACGGCGCTAATATATACCCCTAACGTTGCAACTGCCACAACCTGCAATCCACGTACTATAGCCAACTTGAACTTGAACATAAGCCACTCCGAAGTTATCACTCACGAGTGACAACAGCGAATCTGTTTGACAATTGCATCCACTGGTGACTGTACGTCGGACAAGCCTGATCGCGCTGGCTGCCCATTGGTATTGGCAGGTGAGGCGTAGTAGCTTGATTTTCGTTGGGATAGGGGGCTCACGAAGATGGCCCCAGTGCTTTACAAAATCCTCAGACAGGCCCGCCAAGCGATCATATCTCTCGTAGTCACTGGTGTAAGCTTCGTCAGGCAGTGGAGCGGCCAACTGCGTTACATCTAGACCTGAGACCATCTCCTCGAAGAACTCAAGAGCTTGGGCTGCAGAGAACGAGATTTGGTATCACGGGTGACCATTTGATCAAGTAGAGGTGCCAATATGGGTATTTGAGGCATCACGTGCTGAGGGGCGTTAGGTAGAGCGCGACATGAGATAAGGACTCTAATTACCTGGAATTGAGCACAAAATACTCTCCCAACGCAGCCTACGTCATATGCAAAGGGATTGTAATCATACTCCCCTTGTTGGACATCACAAGGGCCTTCAAAGGTATCGTAGTGCGTCCCCGTGTATGGTAGGCGGTATGTATCAAGGGGCGTCGCTGCAGGAAGAAGGATAGAGTAGCCGAAATCGAACCATGCGTATCGTATGCGGCCATCCGCCTGAAGATCCAAACGCATTAGATACTTGTCCGACTTGCTGATGATATAAGCTCGAGGAAAGTGATTAACTAGTGCATTGAACATGGAAAGGTCCTAAGGAACATTATACACATATGGTCCTTTACAAAATCCAATGAAACATACTCTGTGAATGATCCTGTGACAATGTAGAAACTCCAAGCCTTGAAGCAATTGGCGGATGAACGTAAGAATATCTCCCGCAGGACCTCGTCACGACAGTTCCCCTTCTACCGAGTCCGTTAGAAATGTTTATGGTTACAGATAGACAATCATATAACTCACCTTGGCATGACAACAAGCCAGTATCCTCCGAACGGCATCACGTCCAAGATTGGTACGACTCCAGGAATGTCATTTCCTTGCTTCGAGGCTGTTGAGGGTCGAAATTTGTCTGCAGTAATTGTTTCCATTGGATTCCAATTTTAAACTCATGCAGACGCACCTTGATATCGTCTATCCCACTCATATAGGCCCCCAAAATGGATCCCACAGGAGGCAAGGCAGGTTTTCCTGAAGCAACAAAGGAGAGAAACGATGGAAGAAATGATCCCTTTTACAGGCGAGAAATTCATGATAAAATAGCACACGAGTGTTTTCCTCCGTGGGAAAGTTTTAAAAAATAAGTACTCTACAAATAGTAGAGTGTGAATGAGGAATCATTTCACTATCCTTTCAGACTTTTCTGACAACAATATTTCGTCGCGTCTGAAGTCTTGCTAACATCAGACGAAAATACAGGACAAATCAAGCTTTTAGCTATATTTTACCGGTTTTCCTCTGCTCTAATAAGACATTATTTCAAAGAAAAAATTGATGAAAGGAGTGAGTATGGCCCAGTGACGAACTCGTGATCAGGTGTCGTGCTGCTTGCGAAGCTGGACCTTCTGGATAGCAGCATTTCGATGGAAAGCATACCAGCTGGTTAAAGGTTCATGGTCCTCGCTAAAGGATAACGGCTCGTCTAAACTTCGATGAGTCCGGGATGATAAGACGGATGGATTTGGGAGCGAGAAAGCTAAACTTGGCGACATAGTTGACAAAAGTAAAACAGAGGAGCTGAATTGGCGTCAAAAGATGTCGACGATATCGTTCCACTTGAGAATCCGGTACCGGTAACCGGACCGTCCGGACGAAAGAATAAGTGTCGTGGGGATGATGCAGTACAGACTGAGGCTGTAGGTTCAAACTCGTGTTTTTCGTGTGGTTTGTGCATGGAGAAATCATGCCGGCATCTACTTGAAATCATCTGAGCGTTCTGTGTCTCCGCCCTCTAGATCTGTGGATTGCTTCAGCGTAAGTATCCGAGTCGCAGGACGGCATTAAAATCAGTCAGCACGAACAGCTATTAGAAGTTACAGACTAGGTGCCTTTCAAGTTTGAATATTTTGAATACTTCTTTGACTGAACATCGCGATGTTCTGAGTTCTCTGAACGCATAGTCCGAGTCCAAGGAAGCGCTAAAGTCCTTTAGTCCGTAAACAAAGAACCATTAATTGACCAATCGGGTCAGATGACGCCGACTCTTCCGTCGATCACGTTCATCGGAATAATTGCTGAACAATCTCACTTCTGCCACTATCAGTCAGCTATGGCTTCGCCGCCGTCACCGTCAGCGAAGGCTAATGCGAAGATATTGACTCTTCCTCCCGAACTGATAGAACAAACTCTCATCTTAGCAGCATCCTATGGCTTTCCATCTGCCATTGCGCAGCTTAGCTGCACCTGCCGCTATTTCCACCGGCTGGTGTATCGCTCGACCGATAACCACTTGTGGCGGGAGGTTTTCTTGGCAACCTTTGATGATCCACGACAGGTGCTTGGAAGAATCAACAGTGCAACCCTCGGAAGCGTGCGGAAGGAAGGAAATGGCAACAGCATCAGAACGACAGAGGTTGGGTTCGATTGGGAACGTGAATTCATATGTCGAATGGACGCCGCCAGGATAATGGCTGAATATGGGAAAGCGGAAGAGGAAGATAGTATTGCAACGAAGTCAGATCACGTTAAAGTACGTACAAGTTTTTAGCCACTACCGGGATCATATTATTTATGTTTAGCTCAGACTCGGTCGAATCTTTCTCGAGCACTCAAGTCTCTTCTCTCAGTGTTGGATACTGCTTACCCTTTTCCTGCTCAAAGCGCTCATGACGATGCTGGACCAGCACCTACGTTTCCTCCTGCACTCACCGCCGACATTACATTTCTCGTCTCAGATGACTTCGTATCTTCCAGCGCTTCATGGGTCACTCGTGTCATCAAGAACGATTTTCCACAGGTCTTAGTCAAACGCTTCTTAGCTACCCAGGCCCAGAGACGGAAAACCCGACGAGAGACAGAGAAAATAGAAGATGACGCCTTGACATGGGAAAACTCTGAAGAGTCCCAGTTGTTCCATAAACTCGTCTTCATCAATGGATATTCTCCTTTTTCTGATATTCTTGATCGCTCAACACCATCGCTGGAACATATGTCGGGGTCGCCATCACCTCAGCTCTGCGCAGCAAGGGATTTGGCCAGGAGCAAAGTATACAACCTTCGCTACTTGCTGCCGCAGCGCTCCTGGGGTCCGTTCTTACAAAGTGGAAGCAATATGAATCCCAAGGAAGCAGGTCACAACGGCGAATCGGACCTGGAGGAACAGCTATCTGGGGGTGTTTTTGGGTTAGCTGATGTGCTGGGTGGCAGTGGGCAGCCAGTTAATATCGCCGACATCGGGGAGGAAGGGCAAACGAGTCAGCTCATGGCCTTTGAGGACGAGTTTGAGGACGATGGTGACTATGTTCCAAATGACAACGAATCGGATGACGAGGAGTATGACGACGACATACGGTTGATTCTGACCAATAGCCAACAACGCGACCCAGCATTTGTCCCTCTGAAACCACACCAGGTTGTTCCAGATTACGCTTTCCTCTCCGCGGCACGCTTTCTGGTCGAGATGAATCTTCGGGAAGTACTGGTGTTAGATATTCCCCCACAGGAGATTCCCTTGTCTAGGAATTTAGAAATGAATCAGATGGTAGATGCGTTCGCCTGGTTGCAGTTCGTGAGGATGGGCGGTGCTCCTGGTTTTTGGGACAACTGGCCGGTAAGCCCGGACAAAGTCGCGAGTAAAGATGTTGGATTGAGCTCTGAGGAGAGAATGCTTGAGGCAGATTTTATTTCCGGCCGGAACGGACGCGAATCTATGGATACGGATAAGGGTAAGGGTAAGGGTAAGGGTAAGGTGAAATATACTGGAGAGTATGAAGGTTGGGATTGGGCTGGTGCTGCTGGGGAGTGGAAGTAAGTAGCATCCATGGTGCACGTTCAATCCTGCTGACTTACTTTTAGGCGTGCTGTCTGCTGGCTTGACTACCGTGACTTACTGCGTAAGCTCTCCCTCTGTATTTATTCCAAGTACAAATATCCTCACAGCGCCATGATACTGTACGCGTAGTTCATAACGTAAGTTCTATGTTTCTCTGATCAGTCTTCTCAATGAAACATTCGATGCGAACAGCTTACTGGATTCCCGAGCGAAAGTCTCGAAGAGACTGTGCGCGTATTCCCCATGACACTGCGTGTAAAAGGGTACTCTCCACCTCCAGACCCAGAGCCCAAGTCCCCCTTGGACACATCACCGACTGCGCCTCTCCGATCTATACAAGAGTCCCTCCTTTACACGCTTCCTGTAATTCATCTAGAAGGAGAGTCTAGAGGTTCTGATCTCGATTCCACTGTCTTGCGTCACGTCACGGGGACGGTAAGGATGATCGCCGATGGTGCAGTTCGGTGGACTTTGGTTCGTTGCTCCTTGGTTTTTCGCGATTGACCGACTTAGCTGATAAGCGGATTTTTCTCCCCTAGACGTCAAGCTTCCCTGGTGACTCAACACCAGAATGGGTTACGGAAAGTGTGCAAGTAGGTGCTATCGGGTCTGTAGTTGGCATAATTGGTACGTTTCTGTCTCCATTAGCAGGGGGATTTTTCAATTAATCGGACTTTGTGCCTTGTATAGGGATGTGGACTGGTGCTGAACAGTATGTTTTGCGTACGAATGTGCTATCCAATTCTCAGCTGAGTCCTGTCTTCTACAGTGCTCCGACTGATCCTCTAGGTCCCGCGTGGTCTTGGAAAGTGGCTTGATAGCGTAGGTTATAATTCTGAACGGTTTCGTACTTTCTTTTATTCACATTCAGCATTCGCGATTTCTACAACTACCTACATCCTTGTATATAACAATGAAACGATGTATACATCTGTAAGAATATTTTAATCTCGAGTCGTACAGTATACGGTAACCTGCGTAATTCTATCATTAAGTAGATCAGCCTGCGACACCAAAAAAGTTCCCAAGATTATTAAAGATGGTCTCACGCGTCGTTGTAATCCCCGCGATAAGGTCTACAGTGCAATGCGAACACACACCACAAGCGACCAGGAAATGTCCATCCCTAACAGATTGAAGCGCGCTAAGCACATCTCTGCGTTTGATGAATTCTGACCAGATCCGCGCATGTAGCTGAGCTCGGCCTTGCATGCATGTTGGCAGGAGACAGCGCCCAGGTGCGTTCTCAAAATAATGGAGTAAGAAGCGTTGCATCGCATCGTAGCCGCGATGGATGCACATGTGGTCTTCTTGTAATAACGCCATCCAATGAGCAGAACGCACACCCGCAGAGAGCATTGCGAGTGACTGCTTGGTTTGGCGGTGTGGCTGAGTGTGAAGCTTCAGGCGGTCAGCGTGGCGATCGATTCTGGAGAGTTCGAAGAGAGCCGCGGGAAGGATGGAGGGTATGTTGTAGACTCTTGCAATCCGAACGACGGCTGCGGGTTCTGGGAGAAGGTCGTCTAGATACGGACCATTGTGGATGCCACCATCAGCCGCGGGGGGATGCCGAGCCGCGAGTGTACAGATATAGCGTTCCCGCTGATCCCAAGGGATCAGAGAGCGGGGCCACTCTTGTTCGAGAAACTGGATGATACGAGCTCGCAGTGACGTTACTTTGTAAGCGTTACAAAGATGTAGTAGCCGATAGAATAGCATGGGATTCGTAGGGGCGAAATGCTTGAATGGCATGTACCTATGTGACAATAAAAGTCAAGTCACGATTGTCAAACCCTCCAAAGAAATGGTACGAACAATGGATCATATAAGAAAAGGAGGAGAATATCGATGAGGTCCGCAGTGTCAGGAAGCGCCAGCTCGATATCGACATCATGATCTTTCATGCTACTGTCCAAGCGGTCGGAGAGCACGGGCAAATTCTGGGTCACGATAAACCGGTGGATACGATAAAGGATGAGCTTCACAGGGGAGCCGAATACAGGCGCAGAGAGCACTAGGTCGCCATCTGGGAACCAAAGCTTGCAGTGCTTTTCACGAGCAGGCGCAGGCAGCACAGAGGGCACTGTAACAGATGAAGGCATAATACCTGACGAAGAATAGCAAGTGAGAAAGATCAGGATAATCGACTGGTAGTACTCACTGGCACGAAGATGGGATTGCTACAGGTCTGATATTCGATTGCCTCCTCTCTGCAAGTTGGTCCTGAATATATAGGGATGGTGGCACGTCATGCCAAAGCGGAGACGCAGTCAAAGATGTTTAGCCATGCATGGCTAAAGGCCAAAGCGTCAAGCAACACAATAAACCCTTTGTGGTCGCATAAACGGCAGCGATTGGAGCACAAGCGGGAGCCCTCCGAGCCTGGGGACCATCCACTAAGCAGAAGAAATAACCACTGAAAAAAATCTAGCCCACATGAGTGGCAAACGACAAAATAATTGTGTGTTTACGATACAAACAATCACAAATTATCTCTAGTATCTAGATTCTAGAGTCTAGACAGCATTATCTTATAAGTAGCGTCAGTACTTAGTACTGCTCTGCCAGTGGATCGGGCTCCGAGCACTGGCAGCTAGTCACATCCGATACAACTGCAACAATCTCACAAAACAGCAGCACATACTCGAATCAAATTCTATCAATCATAACCAGCCTCTTTGTTGCTCTTCTCCACAATCGCCTTCACCAGCTGTGCAACTTCAACGGCGCCCTAGCATACCCGTGGATCAGAAATAACGCATTTTAAGGACAGGAACTCACGGGTGTATCTGAATGACAACATATGGACACTTCAGTAACATTATTTCCCAAGGGCAAATATCCATCCAGGGTCGTAACTTCGCGTGCAGTCAGAAGTCTCTCAACCTTGATTCCCATCTCAGATCCAAGAAATAAGGATCTCGCAAAGTGACTAGTATACCTTTTCGCGAATTTTTTGCAGCGAAACGGGTTCGTGCTTCCTAGAGATGACACCACGACGTAAGTGCATGTCTGTGTCGGCATTATGCGCTCCACTTACTTTGTTATGATAAGTTTCCCTTCAGGAGAGTAATCCAGGTCAGCGAACCATTCTGCCGACACTGTCAGTCGAGCTGCTGCATGAGGATAGCGAAGACCAACCAGCAATAAATCTCACACCTGCTTCCTCCGCAGCTGCTTGGTGTGCAGTGCCAGGCAGACCCATCAATGCAATATCTTCCTTCTGTTCTTTCTGAAAGACCTTAATGACCTTCACCACTCCACGAGACAAGGGAAGGGAGCGAGCCGTTTGTCCGTAGATTGCGCCGTGTGGTTTGATCTAATATGTGTCAGTTTTCCTCCCTTTATCAAAATTTGCAGCACCAAAGGCTTACGTGGTTCATAGGCAGTCCATGGAGCTTCAGAAATCCGGACAATGCGCCCGCTTGGTACATGAAGCAGTTCATTAGTTCGTCCTGTTCGGCACCACCGCGTCAGAATTCGACTACAGCATGGTCTTGAGTAGGGCTCACAGGTTCGATGGCCATTTCCCTTCGGCCAAAACCTTGGAGATCGGGCAAGGAAGGATGCGCGCCGACCTTCACATTATTCTCTTTCGCCAGCTGAACAGTCGTGTTCATGATGTTGAAATCACTGTTAACATCACGATCTTCACAGGAAGCAGCGGCCCAGTCAAAAGGTGTACCCACGATGCATGGAATCCACATGCGATATTGGCGAGATGAATTGTCTTCATGAGCCCTTCGTCGTCGCCCTAACCATGGATGTTCAGCAGAGATCATCAGCTTCTGTGGACATTGTGGTTTACAATTTTATATAGGGAGAACCCCTGCATACTGTAGGTCAGTGTTTAGCAGGACGTCTCTTTTACTGACGAACCTCTCCCATATCACAGTTGACCGACGCGCGTAAGGGAGCCAGCATACTTGATAGCTAGGATTGAAGACTCAGTTGCTAAGGAAGCTTTAGTGCGCTGTCAGGTCAATCACGGAAGCTTCTAAGCTTGAGTTTGAACAGATACTCTGAGAGTCTGAGAGTGTGGACGGTGATCAGGTGCTACAGTCACGCAAACGGGCTCGATAGCGGTGTTTGTGGACAACCCAAATCTGTCGAAAATAAAT
The DNA here is from genome assembly GCA_003521275.1 of Tricholoma sp. MG99. NCBI lineage: Eukaryota > Fungi > Basidiomycota > Agaricomycetes > Agaricales > Tricholomataceae > Tricholoma > Tricholoma sp. MG99. Next base: position 1,080 of record QOVE01003690.1, on the reverse strand, counting down.
TCCCAAAAAGGAAATTACAAAAAAGGAAAGAGAGCAGAGAAATGCTCATCTTTGGCTCATCTGCTCACGAAAAATCACACATCTTAGTGTTTGGTCAATAGGCTGCTGCTGTAGCTTGATGTCTTTGTCACAATACTGCTGGCATAATGAACTAAGTTAATTATGTGTAACTTGCTTAAAGGTACACAGGTGACAGGTGCAACTGCAAAGTAAGCACACAGGACCAGCAGGGTCAAAGACCTTTGGAAATGGGAGATGGAGTGGATGTCTGAAGCATTAATACATGTTTAAACTTCAAATTAAGGATGATGTGACACTGAGTCATGATGAATAGCAGGAAAGTCAATAAATTCAATGTTGTAAGTAGCAAGTGTAACAGGAAACTGAAGAGTGCACTATAGTCTCAGAAGAACATTGTAGAGACTTGATAGAGGTGATTAGGGAACTATGTAGACAGACAGGGGGTTGCATTGTGGTGAGACAGGAATTTTGGGCTGGACAAGATGTTGACAAGATAGATGAGGTTGAATTTTGGATTCTGGAATGAAGGCCAGATATGAAAACTAGCATCACTGAAGGAGACCATATGAAGATTCTCAAGAAAAACCATGTAAAATGAGCCTAGGGAAGAGGATATATGGAGAGTGTCCGAAGATTTTCAATGACCGAGTGGCTGTGCATGCAACAATGTCCGAGTCGCCGCGCGTCGAGTCCCAAATAACTGCAGTAGCTCGAGAATCTCCAATGAGAACCATTAGATACCTCTAGTGATCATGGATCAGATGGTACAAGTGTAGGTCCAAAGGAAGTAGAAGGGGAGAGTGTGGTTGGTTGCCAGTGGAGACACGGAGACTTTGAAATCAAGAATGAGCAAAACAGAGATATGGAAGCAGACATGAGTGTAACTAGGTAGATGACAGTCAACGACACAGGAAAATCAGTATCTCCCATAATATCAGGCCCAAGATATTGTTACCTTGCGAGTCGTGCCAAATGTGGCATCGATACTGGCGTGGGAATCGATACTGGCTATCGAGACCACAAACACAATTACCGCGCCAATAATCCGCAAACGTCATG
>QOVE01003666.1:0-11647 GCA_003521275.1 Tricholoma sp. MG99 | reverse complement strand
GTTAACATATCTGGCTGGCATCTCACGCCCTCGACACGGAACGTCGAATGTCCGGTTCCTGGTCGACGTGTCATGGCATGACGATGTTGTCGTAATCCAGTCACAGGATAAGCTCAGAGGGTGTAGCTGCAAAATCCAAGGCGGGGAGAATATCGAGTGATGTTTGGTGATGTTCCACCAACAGCTGCACTGCCACTCAGTTGCGCCACATCACTCCGTCCACGTAGCGCTGAGCGTTTTCGGACTCTCCAGTATAGCGCTGAAGGAGATTAATGAAAATCTTACGTAAGTATCTGGCACCATCATTTGATGGAAAGTCTAACTTTGAAAGACGCGCCATTCCAGAAAGCTGCAGCCAGATTTTAATTGCGACTTACACACAATGTTGTTGCGGTGGCACGGTCGCAGCCGGTTCGTCGACTCCAACCTATCTGATGATCTTACAGCTGTTACCTAATAACGCATAGTGCCTACAACGTGACTATGCTTCTATACATACGGTGTGTAATTTTATTTGGTTTCAGTCGTCTGAGGTTCATGGTGACTTGTTATCCCAAGAGATGCAAATAGAGAAAGCTTTGGGGGGTCGATCAGATGAAAGCCTGGCCCTTGCTATATTTTTCTTCATCTCACTGTCATTCGAATAAACGAAACACGGCCCAGACTTTACACTATATACAGGATTACGGATTCCTAGTGACCACGGCGCGGAAGAAATCCTGAGCACCCCAAACCGACAAGGCGGCCAGACACGATCTACTGCCCCTCTTCTTGCCCCTTTGATACCGTATGTGATTCAGTTATACTCTCAGCGGCGATGTTTGATTTCCAAGGTGTCAAGTTGAGGACATGTGCTTGCCATCTACGCAACACGCCGAACCAAGAACGTGTGGGGGTGCATGCTACGCATTCATCAGAGCCACCTTCTCTCATCAGACTTCCGATTGTATTGACATATTATTAAAAAGAGAGAGCCGTCATCTATAATCGATGTGTCCCCTTTGGCGAGCCCGCATAAACGCCCACATTTCTGGTCGGAATTTAATATTCATCCCCCCACTTTTTCACAGAATACTTTTGGTGGTCCTCCGCCTCTTGAGGAATTGGCAAGCATCCTGTTTGTCGTTCATGGCATCTCCTTGAAGCTCTTGGTAATTGCCCACATGAAAGTCACCCTGTATCGACTTGTATCGATCGTCCAAACACGTTTGGGCTCCGATTTTTCATCTACAGCGGGGGTACGTACATCATGATATTCTAACAGGTGATTTTATTCCCTCCGATTATTTGTAGTTCCGCGCCATCCTCTGGGTGCAGTAATTGAATAATATCCCCGTGACAACTCGCAACATTACAAATCCACTTCGGACCAATAGAAGCTTTTAGAACCGAGTTCTGGACCCACAACAGCCGCCATCATGGTGGTGGACCCTAGTGGACCTTGCTTGTACAACGCTGCCCCCGTCCTCGCACTGGCCTCCGCAAAATACATGCGAAAATACAGCATCCGCGAGAATTGAGAGTCTGTCGGAGAGTCCGAGTCGATCATCGATCGCTGTTCAGGTGATGGAAGACAATAGCGCAATCAATCTCAGTCTTGATGCCTCATATATGGTGTGGCTAGAAGAGGTCTAATCGCTGTCCTTGTGTTCTGCGACCGTCAAGCGCCGCAGCGATCCGATCCATTCTGTCAGTGGAAACGCCCAATTTCATGCTGTTTTTGTTCGAACAATTCAATTGTTATTTCTATTAAGCGATCCGGTCGGAACCCCAAAGTGTCTATCTATCCATTGTTTTCTTCCCTGATAAGACAAGGCGAGTGTAGCTTATCAGGGAGTATCGCGTTGATTAAATTTCTATTCAGAGTCGAGCCGTCACAAGGTTCCTTTTACCGGGGTTCCTCTGGCCTTGATGGGTATACCTCCATATATGCAGCAACGGTTGACACCTAAACTCAGATGATGAAGACGAACTTTTGGTGTAGGGACCTCAGTATTCGCTGACTTTCTTCGTGAGCGAATTTGGTTCAGCATTATCCTCTGGCAAAGCGAATAACCCAGGCCTGTGCGACGAATGCCTTCCTGACGCTAAAACATGAGTCAGGTACTGTGAGTCCATCCATGCAGGTTTTACTTGAGAAAAAAATCCCCTGAATTTGTATCCACAATAGAAGAGTCAGATTTCTCAGTCGACGACGGCCTTGTCTTCTTAATCTGCCTCGTGGGTAGCGGATTTTATTTTATGACTTGCTGACGACAGATAAACGTAATTCAACCTTTGTTTTTCGGCCCTTTATCTCGGGCTGAACGCAAATGATCGCCGACATGATTTTTTGGCACCAGTGCCGCTCCACATACAGTCCAGTCCGGTAATAGAAAGATGCAATGTTATCTATGCCTTTCTCGGAGTGTTTTTGACAGCTGGTGCTCGCTTGAATTGACATCTAGGGTGCTCGCTCAACTGCCTGTGGTGACATATCTAAATCGTTATCATGTTCCTGTCATCAGTGCTAGATTGTCAGTTATTCCGAACCGTTGGCAATACTTGGGCAATACAAACACCCAGGGACCAGGGACTATGAGGTGGGCCCAATACCTAAATTGTTTGTCTCGAGTCATACGGGTGACGTCCGTGAAGACTGCGATGCCATTCATAGTTCGTGATACTATCATGTTTTATTTTTCCGTCTGTTTCAGGGAAGCAATGTGGCGTTACGCTGACGAATTTGTGTATCCATTCATACACAGAACGAATTTGTCTCCCGCTATGGCCATCCTTCTACAACAGAATTTAAATTACTATGGGAACCTCTCATTTTTACCAGTCATCGCGTATTCTACAGATTTACATGCACAAGCATTGGTCCAGGCGCCAATTGGGTGCTGAAATCTCGTGGTGTGAATTGTCTTGTTCGCCAACACAAGCTGCCCATGTTTGGGCTGAACAATGTTCAAACCTGAATAATAGGACCTCAGCAAGTGTTTGTTACATAGTTCATCGAAGAACACATGCCGCCTTCAGCCGTTTCGAAATGCAAGAGCCCGCTGAGTTGGCCCAGATCATGTTGTCTCACGGTGTGTATTTAATTAATGCGGGGTTCAAGTCTATTTTTTTGTACATGGTCTCTGGAGTTCCAACCTCGTTTCGCAGTGTTGTTTCGGTGGTCCGCATCTACAAGCGAGGGAAAAGATCACATAGGTGTACATGTACTAGCCAGAATTGTGGCTTCGATCATTCTAGAAAGAGGTGTACCTAGGAGTTCTGGTTTGAGGGTTGATTACTTCATACACAGTCTACGCCTAAAGGTAATGCATTCTCCGATTATCACAGTCAGCGCATCCGAGTGGGGTGCCTCAAAACTTCAATCTTACCTCTGTCATTTCAAATTAAGCATACCGGCGCTTCCACGCGCGAGAGCCAGATGGAATTGGAGAGTCGCAGCATGCCTTCCAGTGGTATAAAACGAAGATGAGGAAGTCCTTTGCTAGGTACCTCAATCCGTCCTCGCCCTCCTCAAAAGCCCCGCTGGTCAACGGCGTTCATACACTGTATGTCGTCAACCGAAGCCTCACAGGTAGCCAACCCCCCGGGTCATCTTTCCTGTATGCTCATCTGACCTCTTCGTTCAAAGTCAGCCGCCAACGACCTCGAGACACCGCGCGTGCCCAAAAGAACACCTATGGCATGTCAGTTCTGCAGAGGTAATACGACCATCGTATGCGTTCCATGCTGGATGTTGAAACCGTTGATAGGTCGAAAGCTGAAATGTGACGGCCTGCGGCCGTCCTGCTCAAACTGCAATCGACGCGGCTACCCTTGCGTATACGCTCCGGTGTATGTTGCACCGTCTCATCTGACCCGAACAATGGTTGACCTCGTTTATAGAAACGCGCAAAAGTAGATCATTGATCTTCCACGCCCCCTGGTAATTCCGGAAATTTCCTGTATCTAGTAATGATAGCTGTTAATATGTGACCACGCCATGGATGAATAATCTTACCGTATGCTGTACGCTTATTGTAGCCCACTTAACTTATTATCTCCAGGCCGACTTGAACTGTCGCCTTCTTCAATGTGTAGACTGAGTTTCAGAGTTGAACCAAATATCAGGACTACCTGCCAGCGAGTGCATTGATGCCGAAACACATGTACAGGGACACGGGAAAATACCGAAAGTCGATCAGGCATTTGGCACAGGGTTGTGTCTGGTTGTGTCTGGTTGTGTCGACAAATTGTCCCAAGATGGATTTATCTGCAAGCAATCTCCAAGGCATGGCAGCCGCGGTAGTATGAACTTGGAAATTGCCTTTACATCTCGAGCATGCCAGGCTGTGGCTGAAGTAGTGAACGTTCGACAGCAGACTGAACACGTTGTAAGTTTTCTAATAATCAATCAGCCAATAACGAGGGTTGCATTGATATGGCGAGTAGTACCGTGGGTTGACGAAAGGAGTATCTACGGGCAGCATGCCAATACCACGATGATCGTATTTCTTCCTCCGAAGCTTTCTCTCGATTGTCCAATGTCAAACTGCGAGGCTCTTCAACCTTCAAGCTTCAAGTTTACAAGGTTCAAGCTCAAGCTTCCAGCTGATTACACCCGTTTGAGATCTATCGTAATTTCCGTCGGAGTCCGTCCCTCCAACAACATTCTGTTGGCGACATGCATTTGCTTGCCAGATATCTTCGAGACGTGCCAGTTTTTTTACAGCTAGTAATGTGCAAACGAGGGCTTGATCAACTCAAGCTGAATACAATTTCGTGGATTATACGTATACATAAGCAGTAAGAACGTTGGAAAATTCCCACGTTAATATTTCACCTCGCGTTTAAACTGAGTTGCCATCTGTTGCCATAAGCTTGGTTCACAACATCCAATTCAGGAGTCACCGTTGGAGTTGTAACTACTGGCTGTAAGCAGTGGATTCTCTAGTTTACTTTTTCTGCGCTATCTTGCTAATTTGACGACTTGGGCTTGCTCTTACCTCGTAGATCAAGAAATGAATTTCGAAGACTGGTCAAAATATCGCATTCAGGGACACGAGTCATTTTACGTTCCTGATTTCGTCACGGTGAAAGAAACCCTGATTACCTTCTGTTCACTGATCATGACAGATCGTATTCGACATATGTAGCCAGAAGAAGAGGAGTATCTCCTTCGAAAGGTATGCACCTACGGCAGTAAATTCCGCGGACTACTATTCTACTGGTCCCAGATATCTGAGACCCCACAGCAAAGGTGGAAACAATTAGCAAATCGTCGGTGAGATACCCTTGAACTCTGATAATTGTAGAAATTTGGTTTAAAAATGACAGATTGCAGCTATGGGGTCAGTCCGAACCGGCCGTCGTTATCACTGCTATTTGTTATCTCTTATCATGATTACTAGGTGGAGAAATGACCTCAACAAACACACTTTTGACTCAGGCAATGCCATCATTTCTGAATGTATAGTGCGCCCTCTTTCTAATCATGTAGCTTATCTATATTCATTTCAAGGCTATTCAGTCCTGATCTCATTTCACGTCTAAAAAACACTGGTATCTTTGCATCCTCTCCTCATGGTGGGCCCAATCACATCATTCTCAATGAAGTAAGTGATCTCATAACGCCTGCTTCATTCGGATGGCATGAATTCTTCTTCCATGTAGTATCTGCCTGGCCAAGGGATTATGGTACGCAAAATTATTGTTTATACAGAGCTTCGCGCGGTAATGCAATAATCAGCCACACGAGGACGGCCCAGCTTATAACCCTGTAGTTGCTACCATCTCATTAGGCTCCCACTCCGTATTTCACTACTATAAATACAAGACGACCATTACGCAAATGAATTCACCTTCTCACAGCCAAGGAAATGGCCAGGCCATCGAGCCCAAACCGGTGTTGTCACTTATGCTGGAGAGACGCAGCCTCGTAATATCAAGAGGCCCGATGTATACCTCACACCTGCACGGGTAAGAGTTACAAGCCCACGGTAGATTGTCAACAGTATTAATTGACTGCCCTGCAGCATCGAAGAAATTTCGGAAGATTGTGTTTCGGCCGGGGATCCCCCAATCATAACTAACCTTGGGGTCAAGGTAGCAAATTGTGATATGCTTACAGAGCCGGAGGTTAGAAGGGTGATGAAGCAAGGCGGTGTTTTGAAGCGGGGTATTAGGTACAGCCTCACATGTCGCGACGTGGAGCGTGTCTCCAGCGTGAAGTCCTTGATACGTTGACGGAAGGAATTCTATTTGGCAACCGTAGGTACAGAGATGGAAAATAACACTGGGATGGATGCCATACTGGATATCCTTAATATGTCATGTATGTGAGTAGATCAGCCCAGTCGCTGAGAATTGAGGTCAGGTACTGCCCTGAAGGTGCAAAGAACATACTGACCGTTCGTTCGATCAGACGACGAGAATCAGCCAGGGTCCAATAGTGTTCTCTGTTATCACAAACTTTGACACACTTGAACTGTCGTTCCACATGATCCCAGTGGAATATCCGCTTGATGCCCGCCCATCTACACCATTCAACGCTAACCATGAGTTAGCTCCTCCTCGACACTCCAAGGGACAAACTATGCAATACTCACCATCGCCAGCACGGCTGTGCGTTCCCAAACCCAGTCTTCGTGCATCGCACCACGTAAAGATCGGATCCCTTCAACAGCCGAGGAACCCGCGAACACTTCACTCCAATTTTCGCATTCATCTCGTCATTTTTCACAGTAGCCGGTAGCCCAAGAGAAGATGCACAGCGACCATGCTCGTCAGGCCGTGGAGGATGAATGTTGCCTCGGCCCGACTTGGAACGTCCTCTTCGGCCTTTTACTTTCTTCGACATCGGAACGTAGTCGTTGCCCTCCTTTTTTTCGTCGTAGGCACTGTTTTGACCCCGCCTGAAGGAAAGAGCAAGCCTCTGTGCCCAGTAAAACATGCCACTTGGTAGGAGGAGCCAGGCCACCGGTGACATTAAAGATCGCGTGCATTTCAGCATGCATAGACACGGGCTTGGCCGCAGTTCGACAATTGAAGTCCCCTTCGTACCGGGGCCGTTGATGATTGTAACCACTGCTAATAATCTTACCCCCTTTTACGATTATGGAGCCCAAAGTGAAGGTCATGGGAGACTGGTTCAATAGGCCGTCAGCAAATCAGTGGAGATCTAGATACCGTGCTACTCGCCTTGGCAGCGGCATTTACACAATGAGAGAGATAAAACTGGGACTTGTTGGAGCTCATGTTGACTTGTAAGTATCTTGATTCTAGTTCAAGTCTTCGTTCTGAAATATTGTAAGCTGCGAGTGGAGTCCGAAGTGTTGATGCCGGAGCAACGTTCATTATTGCATAACACGTGAGTCACGCGCGTCGCCGCGTCGCATAAATTCCTCAACGATCAACCTATACTTCCAAACTGCCAAAACCTAAACTGTGTATGTAAACTTTACTAAATATGAGATCAAGTCCTTCGTTTCAGCTCCAACACAACTCCCCAAACACCCAGGACTCAACCCTAACGTTGGTGCTTACCCTGTCAAGATCTCCTTTGACAACAAGATCCGATTAGCGAGGGCGGTTAAATTTGCATCCGCAACCACGACCTCCGGAGCATATTCCACGCCAAACACCTGCTTGATCGCTAAGCAGATCCGTTTTGCCTGCTCTTCCTCCCAAAAGGTAAAGTCGTCAGGGTCTCCGTCGTCCGAGTGGAGCGACCAGGTGTCAGTTTTCAACGAGGTAGGTGATTCTGTGCCTGTGTCTGTATATCTGTTCAAGCTAGTGGTAGCAGCCGCGTTGGAAAGGGACGCAGAGTCAATGTCTAGATCGACGCCGAGTATGGTTCGTGAATCGGAACTAGAATATCTGTTCCGTAATGAAGGTGTAGTGTCGAGCAACGAGGGCCTCTCCGATTCAAGTACCAGGTCAGAGGCACTGGATGAGGAAGACCGGAGAGCCGCCGCCGCAGTGCTGACTCGGGGGGTAACAGGGTTGCATGACAGCGGAACCAATGACGGGTCCGAATCCAAACACAATGGTACAAACTGCATCAACGACTCTCGTACGGAGGCAAAGTTCAGCTCAGCAGGCTTATCCACTGTAAATAAAAATAAAAAATAAAAAATAAAATTAGTGAATCACCAGCCCAGCATAACAAGCGATGACTACTTACCGAAGATCTCCAACGGTCCGTCCAGTGCCATGACGTTATACTTCCCATCGTGGTGGTACCGCACCTCGTACTGCCCCACCAACCACGGAAGAGTATTCCCCTTGAAGGTCACTATCCCACTCTTCTTCCCCTCACGCGGGCTGGGCGGGCAATGCGGTTGATTAGAGCCCGTCCATACATCACCCTCCCAATCCTCATCGTGTACAGGCACCCACATGCCTAATGACGAGCTCCTGGTGACGAGTGTGGACTTGTTGGCGCCAACCTAGATGAAACGAAGATTCAGAATGCTCAGCATAGCACCCAAAGCGAAGAAAGTTATGCGTACCCGGTATAGTCCAATCCAATCTTTTCGCGAATGCTTGTGCGGCGCTTCCCACTTGACCGTGATTGGCTCGCCGAGCTGGAACGACTTGCCCCTGGACGATGAACTGGGCACGATAGATACTTTGTATTTGCTCTTGTCATACCCCGAAAGATCGGTCGACACCCGCCTTCACAAACCACGTCAGCACAAAACCAACTGTCAATGAACACAGAACCAACATGATAACGAGCTTCTCTCTCGATTGCTGCAACAAAATCTTGGTATCTTCCACCACTTCTGATATCTTCGGGCGGGCTATGGCCACCGTAAAATCAGTCTCCGCCTGAAATACTAGAAATCACAACACCCACACTTTGCCAAAAATTCCTCAACCACATCCGCTGTCTCCTCATACACCTTCTCGAATGTACCCTTAACCTCCTTAACGACCTCCCTCAGTTTAGGCGCATGCCTCTGTGCACCCTTCTCCAAAATCTTCGCGTTCTTGCTCGCGACGCGCTTGATCACTTTCACGAACCCTGCATCTTTACGGAGAGAATCACCATAGAGTTTCTTCATGTGCGGACTGTTAATAGTCACTTAAATATATGATTCTGAAGATAGTGCGAAGGTGCAAACACATACTTCTCAACCCAGCCGACGAACCACCAATTCGCGATATGCCGCACCACAGCGAGTGACAACACAAGTTTACTCCCGCTGATCAGCGCAAGCCCGAACCACGCCGCCCCGCCCATCGCCTCTGGGTTGTTCAGGTACCTACACGACCAAACATCTGTAACTCAAACCTTGTCAAAAGCCAATCAATGACGTACCGGTAGATCCCGGTGTATTCCAGGTGGGCAGGGAAGTCTTCCATGAAGAAGTCACCAAAGAACCAGCCTGCACCTTCGTGAACATAGAGAACGGGAGCGCAATGTCAATACCCACCGAACACACCGAGCACCTCATATGACTCCATGCTTGCCCAGATGTGAAGGCCGATCAACAGCTAGAAGTAATGGATGGTGAGCAGTAAACCCAGAGATACAATGTCAAGACGCACAAGACCCAACGTATGCCTCAATAGCTCATTCCCTACAATCCAATCATTGGGGATTGAGTATGTCTCCCATACCACCCCAATGCACGACACTACCGACAACCATTCATCAAATCCCCATCACATCACAAACCGATCGCCGACCATCGAGCGACAAGAAAGAAGACTAAACCAAACATACCGTACGTCATACACATACTCAGATTGTAGATCGCTTTCCAGTTCGCGAATGCCTCTACCCTTGCCCCCGCCACACCTTCGCTATCATCCCGATAATAATAGTGCTTCACAAAGTGCCTCACTAGGAACTTGTTCTGGCTCTGGGCGCTCAGGAGCCATCCTAGGCCCACATAATGCATCAAGCACCACGTGAAAGCATGGAGGAAGTGCAAACGCAAGACGGAGCTGGGAGAGAGCGACGAAGCGAGGGAGGGTAGGAGGGAAAGGAGGATAGCATAGAAGAGGATGATGACAAACATAGTGTCATTTGCTCTGTTCATGTAAAAAGTAAGTCGGCGGGATTATTGATGAAGGATGGAAAGTACACATACCGGAGTAGATCGATATTTCGCAATACCACTGCGTCTCGCCTGAAATACCTGTTCAGCAGGTCATGCTGCGACATACCGCGTCTTTTCCTGGGGTTGTTGCTTACGCCAACGCTATTGGAGACGCTTGTGATGGAAGGTTGCGGCTGATGTCTCGATCTTGAACTAAGCTCGGACATGGAAGGCAATTGTACCATCTGAGTTGAAGGATGCCGCCCGGGTAAAAAGTTGGTCTGCTCTATCTTCGTCTCGGGCTGAATCTGGTCGTCCATATCCGTTTCGGTTGTCTCGGGCTCCATCTCCGTCTCGGTGAAAGTGTCGCCTTCTGTTGCGGCGGAGGTGGAGAGTACATCCTCGTGGTCTGGCTGCTGTTCCTCTTGATCTTCGCTGGCTTTGCGACTGGTGATAGCGGACGGTATGCTTGGTGTGGACGCCATTGAACTGGTGGTCGAGCGCGAACTGGAGGGCAAAGGGGTGCGTTTAGCTATTGCTTTGCGCTTCCCGTACATGCGCTGAATATCTGGAATCGATTGAAAGTCAAGATAAATTATATAGAGTACGGCTGAATACCCACGGGGATTCTCGAAAAATATGAGGAATGCAAACTGTGCGGCATGCGCGGCGAGGCTCACAAACAACACTGCGTAGCTGCCTGCAATGAGCGAGAGGCCATAGTAACCTGCATATCCTGGATTATAAGATTATTATCAGCATATGCATTACGCATGGATGCAAGTAGGTACAGACCGACAGAGTACATAGGATGCGGGGCAAGCTCAAAGACGCCATCGAATACCAGTGCGCCACGCTGGAAGAAGACGTCCCCCCAGTACCAACCATAGTCCTTCACGACGTTGTGCGCTTCAGTTTTCACCCAAAGATTGAATGCAATAAGCGCAAAGCCGCCAATCCATCTGAAGATCATTACTATTGGATGTAAACTGAAGAGCAGGGGGGATTGTATACCTCATGATGTGCACCGCTGTAGAAAGATTCTCCGGGACGCGGAAACATGAAAAGGCAAACATACAATAGGATAGAAAATCGCTGTATAAAATTAAAATAGTTCCGAGATCAGCATGACGTAGCAAATAAAGCAAAAATACCAACTTGACAAGAATCACGTCAACAGCCTGACGGAACAACAACCATGTATTGTACTCCAGCGGGAGTTCCTGTAAGTAATCGGTCCAGAATTCAAGCAGCAGCACAGGGAACAACTTACGTCAAACTCATAATCCTTCCCCATCTTACCCACAAGTTGTTGTCGAATCCATTTTCTCACCCTCGGGCGGCGATCCCCATCGAGCCAGCCCAACCTTTGTACTACACGTACGATCCATTTCTTCTTGCTTTGCTTGGTAAGGACCCAACCGAGGCCTAAATCATACATGCCACGCCAGAACGCAAAGTATATGAGGAAGAACCTCTGTGCCATTACCCGGGGGATGGAAGCGAAGAGCAGGATCTGGAAAGCCAAAAGTGCCAGGTTGAATAAATCTAGGTGAGATTTCGGGTATCCCGGGTGGAAGAGAGTGGTCAAGACATCATGCGTGGTTGGGACC
>QOVE01003653.1:0-14098 GCA_003521275.1 Tricholoma sp. MG99 | reverse complement strand
CCACAACTTTTGGCAATCTCAATCGGCTTAGCTGGCTCAGAGCTGCTCAGCGCGACTCAGCGCCATTTTGATCGGCTCAGGTGCCTGAGCTGCACTGCAGGTGAGCTGAGCCGAGCCGTGGCATCACTACAGGCTCAAACTGAGCTTAAAATTGTACGGCATGCCGAAGAACATCAACTTGAGCATCTACTAGGTAAAGCAGTGCGACTGAGTCTCAATGAACCTATTCAAATTCCAACAACTGCCCAGGATGGACTTGTTGACAGAAACCAGCAAGTGCATCCCAAAGTCTTGTACATTTGATCTGAATGCATGTATATGTGGCTTGGAAGTATCTGAGGCGGAAATCAAGGAAGGTGATACCATTATGCAGTGTAAAGTGCCAGGATGCAAGACTGAATGGGTATGTAAACCTCACCCTCAAAGATTTGTCACTAAACCTGAAGACATGTTAGGTGTGTTGGGTGATTTGGAGGGCAAGGATAAATTGCAGGTTGGTCGATCCCAGAATTTGTTGAAGGTCACAACATCTGTACTCAAGGTCCGAACTTCAGTGCTATGGATATGTGTCCTTTGGGCTATCAGTATTTCTATATACATTCATGTCACTCATCAACCTGATCTGTGTGTTAAGCGGACATGGGTGATGTTGTACCTTATTGGATGTCAAATCTTCTTGACCGATTCCTTGCACATAAGCCAGGCCCATCCAAACAGGTCACGGTCCATGTTTTCTCGTATAAAGATTTATGACCTTGGTTTATTATCTGTTTGGAGCTGTATTCTCATTGATGGCGGCAGCAGCAGCAATTGGAGGATTTGTGATGGTCGGAATGATGCTCTATGAATTTTGCACTTGTTCACTATTTCCATAGGTCCCAAGTATGGGGTAAGCATCATGTATCGTCTGTCCTAGACACTGTAGGAACTGATATATGTAGCCATGGCTGTCAGAAGATGTACAGGGTGAACATCAAACCTCAAGTGCTGAGCGCTAAGAGATAATCAACAGGTGCCATCGATGAGCCATGAGGGGGACAGGTGACTTGTGGTGGGTGACCACAGCACCCTTAAAGTGACAGCTTCCATGAACATTGAACCTCAAGTACTGAGCGCTAAGGAATAACCCAAATCGATAAGTGTCATTGATCAGCCATGAGGGGGGACAGGTGACTTGTGGTGGGTGAGTGTGGGTCGACAGCACCCTTAATAAACTTGAAGTGACAGCTTCTACAGCTTCCTCAGTGTTGGATTTACAAGGCTAGATCTGAGCCCGAACTCACATGCTCACACTAACAGTGCTATTTCATGGCACTAAATCTCCTGCTGTCCCTTCTCGTGACCCTATCATTTTGCACCGCAGTATTTTTTGCTTATTGTTACGCTTGTACTACTACCTGTACATTCACCTTTCTTATTTCTTACTGCTCTTGTCGAGAGCCTATTCTTTTGTTCAGCTAATTGTAGTTTAGCTCTTTTTCTACTTATGTATTTGTATAGTCTCGTTGACACATCTTCCCTCAGTTGTTTGACTTCTCGCAAACACTGAGCATATTTATTCTTAGTTTGCGACTGAGTTCTCATCGTCACACTCAGCTTCCACAGATGACAACCATCATCACACCAAGGCCAGCTAAATTGCCATCCCATTGATTCATCATTCCTAGTTGAACACCCTTCAAAAGATGTCGTACAACTTTTATCAATTCTCTATACCGCTGAAGGTAATGACGAGCACCTCATGCACAGCCTAAAGGACACTGTCCACACAACAGGCTGGTACTCAGACCTCGCAGCTGCACTTCTGGAGGACTTGGAGATTGTGCTCGAGGCAGGGGCACATATGGGACAGGTTATCAGAGACGCCTGTGGGACGGCAGCTGCAGGAATCAGAGAATTTTCAAAGAAACATCCAATTATCATGAAGATATTCACTGCTGCTGTTGCGTTGTGGATCTTGGCTATGCTGGTGCCATTGGCGTTGGAGGTGTTAGGGTTTGGTGAATTGGGTCCTATTGAAGGTATGTCAATCATGACACGCACCTGAGAATGTTGTGGAAAATGGTGCACTGGGCTAATCTTGTTTAAATTTGCACCCAGGGACCTTCACTACTTGGTGGCAGGCAAAATATGCAGGTCATGTCCCAGCAAACTCATTGTTCTCATTTGTCCAGCAATTGGGAATGGTTTGGCCCCTAGTGAAGTGAAACCAGGTCATGTCAGACTCCAAATCTCCTTTTGCAAGTGGAAATATAGTGAACTTGCAGGGACTTTATAAAATGAATCATTGATCATTGAAATATGTCGTCAATCAGGCTTGAAGCTAGATGTGGGTGGCAATAGTCAGACTCGAAATGGTGGAAAGTGACAAGCTGAAGTCATATCAAAATTCACAGCTATAATGAGTAGCAATAGGCAACTGCAACAGACTTTCCAGGTACTGTAATAGGGCATAGGCAGTAAGTATGAATTTGACACGAGGAGTAGTGTAGATGGAGGTCATGAGCTCTGCCATGCATTTGTGCACGATGGGGGATGCGATACATGATTTTGAGCTGTGTGAAGTCGTCCGTAGCCTGGTAGTGCAGTGATCATGCGACACAAGAGTACAAGTTATGAACCTCTGTCACATCGGGACAAAATTCTGAGAGAGTATCGTGTCAGTCTCAATATCATTCAAGTTGTAACCTCACAGAGTGATTTCTGCAGAGTGGCAAAAGTGTTTCATTTTCTGCATTTTGTACCGCTGAGTTTATAGTATGCAAAAGAGAGAAGACTTGAAAACTCACAATGGGAGGTTACGTTGAGAGTTATGGATGAAATCATTGAAATGTCAAGCACCAAGACAAGCGCTAACCATGGATAGGACCAGGTGACTTCTAGTCTCCTGCAGGCAGACCAAAGTAAAGGAAGATAGTCGGTGTGATAGCGATCATCGATGCCCAATCTGTTTGGATGATGTGTGTTCCTTTTCCTTTTCATTCTGCTTGTGCCAAGCTAACTTGTTACTCCATGTACAGTATCAACCCGACGACCATTTGCTGCTCTCAGTACTGTATGTCCAATCATTGGTGAATCCAAATAGTTGGAGACTTCCTGTATGTGTTTCCCAATTCCACTCACATCATTTCTCTCATCTTTCTGATGCCAGTGAAATGTACGATTTGGCAAATCCAGGGTCCACACATGCAGGAATTGTCTAGGCATAGTATAAGTCTCCTAGTTGCAGCATGTCATTAGTGTAGTACTGTATCGTTTTAAGCCCGCCAGTGAAAATATTATCCGATATAAACTGTTGTAACTTTATGAATCACCAGGGCAGTTGCAGAATCGGAATCGGAATTGGGACCAAACGGGGAGATTGTGACAATGACACAATGCCAGAGAGGACTAACAAGGCAAGCTACAATATTGGAGGCAGAGCAACATCCAATCCCTTTCAGCATTGCATTGCAGATCAGGCCTTTGGGGATAAAACACCTCTGGTGCCTAATAGCTCAATGGTGCCCTGAACAAAATAGTCAGAAAAACTGAACAATAACTAAATTTATGCAATCAAACCAACTTCAGATTTTGGACTGGGAAATTCTATACGAGAAAAGATGAATAAATCATACCAATACATCCTAGTGATCTTTATTGATTGCATCAGGTAACGTTGCAAGTGACCATGATGAATGAACATTAATGAACGTTCACCACTCGGCCATCATGTGCAGTTGTCTAACCCTCCTGGGCAATTCACTCTGGTGGTGAGCTGACGAAGAGATTAGAACCCCTAAAGCATGGCTAGACGATTATGATGAGATGTCGAATGGGAAAGGAACTATTTCTGGGGCATATGACGGTAGTATTCAGGAACCACAGGCCACTGGCAGACTAGTTCCTAAGTGGCTTCTCCATGACAGTTGCTCAGCTGGAAGTCCCTAGCACTGTATCCCTAAGCATGGATAAAAACTTGAATTCATGTGAACAGATTCTATGATAAATACAGCTGAAAAAGCTGTGGAGTTTAGCTTAAGACCAGTGTCAATTTGGAGGTACTGCAATGGATGTTGAACAGTCAACACAACCTATTGCAAATTTGTGCTGTCTGAGATGCAGACCCATTCCTGTTGCGCATGAGGTATATTTTGGTTGAATGCGAGTCAAAGTCAAAATCATGCCAGTAGGGTCGTTTACAGTAGTGATTTGGAGGCTGATTTGGAGGCTGATTTGGATTCTGATTTCGCCATTTTGTCTGTCACATTGGAAGGGAGAGTGCTCTCCCAACACTCAAGGAAACCAGGTTGTGAGGAATGTAGTATCGATTCAAGGAAGATTGCTCTACTATGACAAATGGGTCGTGTATCTAAGGAAGTTGCACGTGATAGTCATGTGACCATGTAGATGATGTAAGTAATAGTTTGTGATTGTGTGTACGCGTGTTGTAAGAGAAATGGTTCTCTTACACTCTCACCCGTTTCAAAACATTCTATGTTCTCTCTCTTTTCTCCCAAACTTCCAAGGCCTCTGTCTCTAGCATTTCTGAATGTGGCAGCCACAGGTCGGCATCCGGCCCGTAACCCCTCCACCGGATGAGGTATTGTTTTCCCCTCCCCCGCGGCCGCTCATCAAGTATTCTTTCCACGAAAAACTTGGTCGTTCCTTCGGGTGTTACAATAGGACCTGGTCGCTCCATAGTCCTTCCTGGAAACAACATGTCGTCATTCTCAACATGCTCTTTAAGCAGCGACACATGGAATTTAGTGAATCGGGACCCTGGGAGGGGTAACGCGAGTTTATATGTCAACGACTCTGGGAAGGCCTCCAAAATTTCGTATGGTCTGTCCCAACGTGGCATGAACTTTGCTACCCTCCCACTCTTCTTTTGCATGTATTCCCTTCGACGGTGTGCCGTCTTCATCATCACTTTTTGTCCCACTTTGAATTTGGGTTCTTTCGAGCAATCTTTGTTCGCGTGGTGTGCTTGTGAGATCTTCGCCCCCAATAGGCAGTCCTTAGCTCCCTCAACCTCCTCGTTAATCAGCTCCATCAGCTCCATTGCCCGCGCCGTCTCTCCCTCATCTGTCTTTCCTTCGTCCTCTGGCGTCCTTCCAATGGGCGGCAACACACGCGGAGATCGACCAGTCTTTAGGATGAACGGAGACACTTGCGTTGATGTGTTGATGGTGTTCATAATATCGAAACAGACCTTGGGCAGCGCCTTGGCCCACCCTTTCTGATTTCTCTCGACATGGTAATGTAGGCATTGTACGACTGTTTTGTTCGACCTCTCTGATGAGCCATCCGTTTCAGGGTGATAAGACGTCGACATCTTTAGCTTGACCCTGCTCAAATCCATGAGTTTCTTCCAGAACTTTGAGATGAACAGCTTGTCACGGTCGCTAATTATTTCGAGCGGACATCCATTTTCGCAGTACCAACAGTCAAAGAATATCAACACAAATTCGTCAGCAGTCATGTCTGAGTTACACGGGGCGATCTGGATATCTGCACCTAGCCTATCCATCATTGTTATGATGGCGTCAAAGCCGTCGTCAGCAGGCAGTGGTCCTCTTGTCAGGAACTGGAAGTGGGTGCAGAGGCCCCGGGTTTTTAGACGTCGAGGATTTATTACGCTGGCATGGTCCACAACCTGGGATGTACACCGTCAACAGATCACGTCTCATATTCAGCCAATAAAATTCATTTCTAAGTGACGCATAGGATTTCTCTCCACCAAAGTGGCCAAGTTGATCGTGCGCCAACCTAAATAATTGCTCTCAGACGTCCTTGTATTTAGGAACCACTAAACGGTTACTGATGAATAATAAGACATTTTTTAGCGCAAAGTCGAATTTTGCGTCGACCACACCGCATTTGATGTCCTCCAAAATTGACGCGCACCATTTGTCTCGTTTGTAGCCCTTCCTAATTCGCGCAAAAAGTTTTGGGTTTGACTCGATCTCGAAAACAGCGTTGATTTCAGTACGGGGTATGATAGGTTCCGGAAGCCTCGACAACACGTCTGCCACGGTGTTGTCCTCCCCTTTGATGTAATTGATGGAGTACTCATACTGCGACAAGTACTCCATCCAGCGGACTTGCCGCAGTGACAAATCTCTTTGACCACTGAAATTTTCAATAGTTTTGTGGTCTGTGTAAATGTTGATGTGTGTACCCAACAAATCCACTCTCCACTTTGTTAACGCGCGCATGATGCTAAGCATCTCCTGCTCATGAACTGGATAGTGCAGTTCCGCTCCTTTTAGTTGGCGACTTTCAAAGGCGACCGGACGTGCGCTCTCCCAATCCTCTCCGAAAGACAATACAGCACCTGTGCGTCGCTTACTCGCGTCGCACGTAACAAAGATCTTATTTGATCCTGGCTCGTGGTGGTTGATCGTAGTTAAGCAGTCTCGACCTAGCACTAAGCCCTTGATGGCCTTGAACGCCTTCTCATGATCTTTGGTCCATACGGGGAAAACTTTGTTGCACTCCTTCTTTGTCAATGGGGTAAGTACCGCTGTGTGCTCTGCCAGAGCTGGTAAGAACACGCTGATGTATCGGACCAGGCCCAGGAATTGCCGAATTTGCTTTGCGGATGTGGGTGCCCACCAGTTTAAAACGCGCTCGACTTTGGACCCATCCGCCTCGAGCCCATTTGCAGAGATATGGTGTCCTAAAAAATTTATCTCCATCGTGAATAAGGCTGACTTCTTTGTGGAGCAGTAAAGCTGAGCGCTTCGAAGTGCTTCAAGAACAGTTGTTACATTTTTCTTGTGCTCCGCCAATGATGAGAACCAAATGATAATGTCATCCAGATAAACATGGCAGATCCTCCCAATGAGGTCTGATAGCGCTAGTGTAACACGTCGCTGATGAGTTGCTGGTGAGTTTCTCAACCCCATGGGCATTACTACCCACTCCCAAAGGCCGAAGGGGGTAAGTGTTGCAGTGTACTTAACGTGGTCAGGGTGCACCAGTGTCTGGAAAAACGAGTTGGTCATGTCAATTTTTCCCCAGATTTTACCCTTCGCGCAATCTGCTAAGATGTCGTCAATTCGAGGGAGAGGGTAGTTATCTGGAGTCGTCACTTTGTTCAATTTCCTGTAATCACTAACCCACTGTGGCAGCACAGAGCTATCTGCTTTAGGAATGATAAACGACGGGGAGGCGTATGGAGATGAAGAAGGTCGTATTCATCCTGCTTTAACATGTTGTTCAATTAATGTTTTCCAACCCTCCCTGTACTTTCTGGGGCAGGAGTATGCACGTCCTACCGAAATCGGCACACCAGGTTTTACTTCAATATGATGGAATACGTCCGTTGGCAAGTCCTTGGCATGCGGAATGTCCACAGGGAACCGGTCCGCAAAACGTGTTTTGTAAGTCTCGTCTAACTTATCCAGAATAGCTTGTGAGGCCAGTTGCTCAATCCTTTTTCTGACAGCAGCAATCACACAAGGCGGTTGCGATGAATGTGCGTCCAAATCAAATTGCTCTGGGTTTTCGGCGAATAGACAATGCAGCTCTTCATGTAGATTCTTATGTGCACTTTGAGCCTGTGTGCTTCCCTGCCGAATAGACTTTGCTTCTCGTCTTCGTTCATCTTGAGCCGAGAGGCGCAACTTTGGCAGTTTTACCACTGGCAGGTTCAAAAGGTCATACTGCGCGTCTTTAGCTATTGCTGTCCGAAGGTGCGCGTCGACAACAATCTTGTTCTTCGCTAGGAAGTCCAGACCTAAGATAATATTGGTGTGAAGGTTTTGACAAATAATTGCATTAACGACTTTCGACTTCCATGATGCGTCTGGGGATTGCAGGTGTAATTTACAGTATTCTGTTAAGCTAGAGTCCGAGTTCTTATCTCCACCCATGAAGGCCCCGGTTACAGGAAAAGGCTTGAAAAGTTTGCGGCAAATGAGTCCCATGACGTCTATGAGCTCAGACGAAATCAGCACTGGTGGGGATCCATGGTCAATAAGAGCTCTCATCGGTGTAGGAGCACAGGTCATGGGTGCGTCAAGGCAGCAGTCCCACCACAAATGTGATGGCAAGGAGAGTGGGATGTTCACGTACTCTGAAGCTTCGTCTTCGGACATCTCGAAACTGTTGTCGCTCTCCATCTCAAAGATGCCCGCAACCACTGTTGATCCAGCTGCGTCAAACACGATCTTCGCTTTGAGTGCCTCAGCCAGCGTGACATTTTTGCAAGCTTCTGGAGTGGGTCTCCCTTTGCTTCCGAGAGGGCAATCTCCCGCGAAGTGTCCGGCATAAAATAACCTGCAATGGAAACAACCTCGGTGAGCTTTCAGAAGGTCATGTTCAGCTGGAGTCAGCTTAGTGGTGAACGCTTGGTTGTTGTTCGTGGAGCTCGCGAGGACGGCAGGGCTGGCTGTGTTATTGGACGATGTAGCGGCACTGCTCGCTCCCGCAGTGGTGCGCAAAGCCTTTGTGCTCATGCGTATGGAGGCTTGAGCAATTTTGACCCATTCTTCACGCTTGTTGAGGTTTTCTACGTCGAGAAGGTGGACTCGCTGGATCCACGCCTCGAAATCTGCGATGTTGTCAAGGGTGCCGTGGGTGTTGTTCGCATCGTATGACGCCTTGAGTGCAACTGAGAGATGCAGGACAAAGTGTGCTCATAACTTGCCCTCTGCGATGTGGTAATCGGAGCCAGCAAACCCTAATTCTGTGTTAGCCTCACGTACTGCTTCCGTCCACGAAAGGAAGGTCTGTGAGCTTTGTACGGAGATTTGTGTAGCTACCAAGTCATCTTGCCAGTTCGTCAGCAAGAATTTCTTCTTGAATTCAAGCATGAATGCGGGAAAGGTGAGAAGAAGCAGGCGATCGTGGTGCGTGTTGACCCAGGACTGAACTGAGGATCCTTCGAAGTTGTAAATGATGTTCACCACACGTTCATCTTCAGCTATTTTCTTGTTCTGAAAGAACCTTCGGCACGCGTTCTCAAAAACGTGTACTGCTGCGATGGTGATACGTCCGGCTGACAACACAGGTGCATGGCTGCCCTTTCCGCCGGTGACCACAGCTGGGGCATAGGGTGTGTTGTCCATTGGAGGATTCAGGACGTTGTTGGAGTCAGATGAGTCGGATGAGGAGTCAAGGGGACTAGGACGTGAGGTGCTGGGTGCTAGGTGTAGAGGCAAGGGGTGTCTGGGCAAGCTCGAGTGAGCCTGGCGGTGTTGTCAAAGGACTGGAGGATGTCTGTGGTGACGGAAGTCTACGCCTCTTGCTTCGGGTGGTCAGAGGGATACGCGGAGACGGTTTGCGAGACAGGTTGTGAGCCTGAGGGGGCAGGCACGAACTGATGATTGTTGACCTATCGTGAGAAGGCTAGGCGAAAATGTGTCGTATATATACGGGATCGAGGGTGACTGTATGCGCGAGATACGATGATGTGGGGCTCGCTAGTGACGTAGGTTATCCGGAGATTTGAACAGGCGGTGGGCGTGGCGTGGCGTGTGTTTAAACAGAAGTTGCGGGTAACACGGAGATAACGCCAGGGGTAACACGGGAGATAACGCAGGATAAGGTGTCGGTATTGATGTCGCTTCTTTTTCAAGTGAATTACGCTTGTCACAAAAAAAAAGTGGAAGGGAGAGTGCTCTCCCAACACTCAAGGAAACCAGGTTGTGAGGAATGTAGTATCGATTCAAGGAAGATTGCTCTACTATGACAAATGGGTCATGTATCTAAGGAAGTCACACGTGATAGTCATGTGACCGTGTAGATGATGTAAGTAATAGTTTGTGATCGCATGTACGCATGTTGTAAGAGAAACGGTTCTCTTACAATTATCGTCATGGAGAAGTCCGACCAATGTCTGGAGGGACCTATTTAGTGGGAAGGCATTGCACAAATTTCTAGGGCTCGACAAGAAAACACTTTTCTTGGATACTTCTGGTCATCCGACTGACATGAGGCTCATATTCAATTTGAATATAGATTGGTTCAATCCCTTCGGCAGGAAAGTATCTGGCAAACATAACTCAGTGGGGGGGAATATACATGGTTTGCATGAATCTTCCATGTTATCTGCGATATTGTGTAGAGAACATGTATTTTGTTGGGATCATACCTGGGCCAGGCAAACCTGAACTCGAGCAAATCAATCACCTCCTTCGACCCCTTATCAATGATCTCCTTCGTTTCTGGGACCCAGGTGCTGTGTTCTCGGGAACCGCATCTAACTTGCAGAAATTTGGTTGCCATGTTTGATGTGCATTGCTTGCTGTTATAAGTGACCTGGGCGCCATTCGATGAGTGATTGGCTTTGCTGGGCTGAGTGCTCACCAATTCTGTTCCTTTTGTTGGCTTCAAAAGGCAGAAATACGAAATTTCAGCATCAGAACCTGGAAAAGACGGACCTGTGAGGAACATCTAGCTGCTGCAGAACGATGGAGAGATGTGTCGAGCTGGAAAGAGCGAGACATAGAATTTAAGGAGAATAGTGTTTGCTGGTCAGAGCTTTCATGTCTGCCATACTGGGATCCCCTAAAATTCACTGTTCTGGATGCTATGCATAATCTCTTCTTAAACGATTTGCAACATCACTGCAGAGACTTATGGGGTATGGATAATACTGTCTCCCCACATAAGACAATGAAACCCCACTCCCAAGATGAACAGACAAGAGAGCTGAACAAAGTTTTCAAAGGCATTTCTGAAGAGCATCGCAATCAGCTCAGCAAAGTTTGTACCACTTATCTTGCAGCATTTTCCCATGCAAACTCGGTCCATGTGCCTACCGAAAAACCTGGTTGGAAGCCTACAAAAGATGAATTCATTAAAAGACTCATTGCTTGGGTATGGCCTATATTCTCACATTTTCCTCCATTTTTCTCATTCTACTGTAGCATAAAGCCAATCCCAGCATCACTATGGTATGCCCAGCAGCACACTCACAACCGGTGATTGACCTGTTAAAGGCAAAGGAGAGACCAGTTGTGCTCAATGGCCCTACATTAGCAGAAGTCGAGAAGGACAGGCTCAATACAATCCTTCCTTCTTGGATGCCACGTGGACCCCAAGATTTAGGTGCCACAGGGCACAGAAAGTTATCAGCTGATCAGTGGCAAACAGTCTGTTCAGTACACTTGGTTATTACTCTGATCAGGCTATGGGATTACCCTGAAGCGACAGTCAATAGCATGGCACTCCAAAAAAATTTCTTGGCCCTGGTAACTGCAATTCAATGGGAAACCAGGCATTCAATGTCGGAAGCGCATCTCAACATCCTGGAGGATCAACTTCAGTACTATTTAAAAACTGTGATTGAACTATTTTCTGAAGACGGACTATATCCAAATCACCACCTTTCACTTCACCTAGCAGAATGTATTCACAATTTTGGGCCTGTTCATGGCTGGTGGGCATTTCTGTTTGAGCGATACAATGGCATTATTCAGAGATATAACACAAACAATAAAATGGGTCAGTTTTTGACTTCACACTGATTCATCCATTCACATGTCGACACAGGGTAGCTCGAATTGACTTTTATGAAAACCTTCTGTCGAGGCAGTCAATTAAAGGGATTGATGTCGTGTGAAGGATTGCCAGATATATTAAACCAAATCAAACCAGCATTTGAACAGCATTTTGGGAATCAGTTTAGCGGGACCCTTCTGAATGATCTTTTGGCTCTCGGTGCACAAGAGGATCACTGACTACCACTGGCTTGGGATGACAAGGCCAAAACCACTGATCTTCTGAGGTCCATTTATGGAGAACTTCTTCAGTGTATCGATCGATGCCTCAGATTGGCCCAACAAGCTTTCTGTGCTTTCGACATATCAGGCTCAGCAACGCCCTTAGAACCCGGTGTTCAATATCGCAATCATGTAAAGACAAGAGGTGTGGAATTTGCAACCTTCCGCAAATCTAGGGGCAATGCACAAATCTTATACCAAGCAGTCGATGGTGGCAAGATCCTTGCTGGTCAAATTGATAGTATCTTTGTTCACCAGTGTCCAGGACAGAATGGTGATACTATCTGCAAGGTTTTTGTCACTGTTCAGCAATATGAACAACTATTGCAGGGTGAGACCAAATTTGATCTGTACCAAAAATATCCTCTGCTCGACGTACGACTATGCCATGACAAACTGACTCCTGAGGTCGTCGTCATTTCACTGGATGATATTGTTAGTAATTTTGCAAGCTGCTCCACCAATATTGCCAGCATCCAAACAGATGTCAGGGTTGTCCTATCCTTAGATCAGGTAAGTAGAATCAGCATCTTTCATGATTTCAAATTTTCACAACTAACATGGCCCAGAATTATGTGTATTGTATACTGATTTCATGTGATTTCATGTGATTTGTTCAGTTACAAGATTTTATTACTATATTACTATTAGAATTAATATTGGACAATAGTGGTTGAGCATTTTGAGTAGTCGAACAATATTAAACAGTTACAATGTAAGCAAAGGTTTCAGCTTAGTAATCAGTAATCTAGTAATCAGCTTTAACCATACAAAATCACAATATGTCTGTCTCTCTGTCACTTACCACTTTTTTCTGATACTTATGCTACTGATGCCTGCAGTTTCAAAACAGTTACAATGTAAGCAAAGGTTTCAGCTTAGTAGCTCAATCACTTATTATTAATCAGCCACATTCATATGAAATCACATGAAATCTATCCTATCCTAAAATAATACAGACAACTGCCTCCTCAAATGTCAGCTTGCTCATTCCTGATGCACTCCATACCTCCAGCTTCACATTTGCAGGGTTGTCTATGCGATGAGTGAAGAGAACTGACGACAGATTAGTGCCCGCCATGGAAAGTGTTGAGACAGTTGTGAGTAACATTCTTAATCCATTTTGGGCCTGCACTGAGGTTGAGCTCAGGATAATTCTGTGTACTGATTGTCGTTCGTCTTGACCCAGCGCATCTAAATATCATTCCTTAGACTCTTACCAAAACTTCAGAAAATTCTGTGCTACCCATGACCCTCTCTGTCATGTCAGGTATGCCCTCCCCATTTTGTCTATTTGTGCAAATGTCTGATCCATCTATTCCATAGAATTTGGTGACATGACAGAGAACCTTTTCTGATCAGTGCATTGAGCAATCCCAAGGTCCTCCCTTATTTCAGGTCCCTCTCAGTCAGTTAAATTTCAAAACTTGGATAAGCCTTCCTGAAATTAAATAAGTCACAGGTGATGGATCAGCCACGCATTTGCCCAGAGGGCCCTCTTCCTCCTGACTGACATCACAAACATCTTATTCTTGATTTGGTTGCCCCTTCACCCGGACACGCAGCAGACACGACTGCACTGGTATCTACTCTGTTTCCCTTCACCGACTCTTTATTCCAAATAAATCCCTGTCCGGAAACCAATACAAAGCTCAAGAAAGTCAGGGAAGACCTAGATAAGGAGCTAAAGGTCGACTCTGAGCGGGAGAAAAAAGAAGAAGTATAGTCTTTGTGCTGTATTTGATATATTGCTTGCTGATTGCCGTGCTAGATGTCTCAGGCAGCCAAGGACAAGAAAGCTGTGAAATGCAGGGCAGAGGAGGAGCGAATTGCTAAGCTCCCTGCATCGGAACAGGAAGGCAAGTATCTGCTGTCTATATCATGCTATCCAAAATTTCTTATTTCGGTACTCAGATCCTTGAAAAGGAATGCAAACGTTCCATGAGGAAGACTCAAGGCAAGGCCGTAGTACGCAAGTAATGTTATTTATATTTATAGACTACTTATGGGTTCCAGTTGATGAATATACAATAATTTATGAGCTTGTGACATAGCTGTGATAATGTACGTACTTAGCAAAGATGAAAGCAGGGTATTGTCTAGAAAGCAAAGGACACATCAAAGCATTATTCACTGGCAGACGCCTGGTTAACACCATTACCACTGCTTTCTTCAACAGCTACAGTGCCATTGTTCTTGGGAGAAGCATCACTGTGATCACTCGATGCACCCCACCTTGTGCCCCAGCTTGTAAATAAGCGCAGCAGCCACATAGGCTTTATCCCCGGATGCTCCACCACATCCTCCTCCTCTTCATCTGGGAATCAGCAGGGGTTCGGTATATCTAGACAGATTTGGTCAATGATTAGCACTCCGCAATC
>QOVE01003642.1:0-35377 GCA_003521275.1 Tricholoma sp. MG99 | reverse complement strand
TATACGTACGATTCGGATTAGAGCTTAGTATTGTGATTAGTCAACTTCGGAATCGGGTAAGTAGTCACTTGACCATGTAGCAGTGTCGTATAGTTACTATAAGCAAGTGTGACATGTCTTTAACTGCCTCGGTAAACCCAATGCCCGCCAACAAACGTTTTGTGCCATGCCACGCCCTCCTCCTTTAACCGACATCGTTTCCGCGCGTTCAAATCCCGTCGAGTCTGACTATCATCAACTAACTCCCCGAACACCCCACTCGCGTTACGACTCTAATGGAACGGAGGATTATACAGACATCGAACTCGACCAGTTCATGAACGATGACACGGGCAGTCACGTAAAGACAAGCGAACAGCAGGCTACTCCGCTACTTTCATCATCTTTATCATCCAGAAGCGGTAACATCTTCATCAGTGGAAATCGTGGTCGTGCCAGCGACCAGTCGGGCGAGAGGACTAGGAAAAGCCGAGTGAAGAAGTCTACACTAAGCACGGTATTTTCCCACCTACCGTTGCTAGCGGGTGTCCTCTTCGCAGGATTCTTGCTTGTTCTCATCTTTCTGTCATTCAAAGATCCAGACGCGCTACCCAGGTATTTTGGAGCGTCTATAACTAACGAAACACAACCCATCCCCTCTGTCCCAGTAGAAAATAATCACACGAAACCATCGCAGGCTTTGCACAATATCCTTTCATACGAAAACTATACCAACTTTCCTCTGCTTCCAACCGAGTACCGCACTGAATGCTACAAGTTGAACTCAGGCTACGTCTCGCATGGGGGGTATTGGGAACCTCATCGAATGGGAGTACTGGACGTTGCGCACAACGATGACCAGTTGCAAAATTACCGGCCGACTGATGGCCAGTCTGCGGCGGTGTGTTCGAGTACCATCACGTACATGCTCGATGGAACTGTCGGCCTTCTCGCAGACCTTGCGCTGATGGTCCAGGCTGCTGCTCTCGCACGCGAGGTAGGCACTGCCATTTTAGTGATCATGCATATCTTAACAAACGGACAGCGAAACAGAACGTTCCTTGTCGATGATACGTACTGGAATCGCGGAAAGTATGCACCGTTCATAGCTATCATTTGCAATGACTGGCTCAAATGATGTTGGCAAGATGGACAGACCATTTTCAGGATGTCCGCGTTCTTCAACCCGGACCTGAGCATGGATGCAGAGCTCCAGCCCCTGAAGGTTTGTTCGATAGGAAACGTTTGGGATCTCAGAAGTTGACCATCTGGCGTTTCAGAACTTGTGGCGTGTCCTCGGCTAGCTAGGTGACTGATACGTTTGTATTTCCACTTGTTCAAGCCTGATCTGGGCTGTCTGCTGCAGGCATTGGGTATGCTTCGTGTCTTAGACATGGAAGATTCTAAGTATTCACTTGCTGCTAGGTAATAAACTCGCGGACTGCTCTTTTTCACTTTGGACATGAATTCTTGAATCAATATGAAGACTCGTAAGTTGCTACTTTGAGATAAAGTTCGAAGTCAATATATCCCCGATCGCCACAGATATGCACATCAGTTGAACCGTCTCAAACCTATCTTCAATGCAGCCCTCGAGTCGTTCCAAGAAACCATCCGTCCATCTACGGAAATTGCTGCACTTATTCGCACTGCAAGAGCAGAACTAGCGCAGATCGTATCACTACTGAGCAATGGCAGGTCTGGTCCATATGTCGCCATTCATATTCGACAGGGTGATCGCAAACCATCCTCATACCGGTTTTCAGGTGATTATGTCCCGATTGTAGATTTTGTGGATGCAGTAGAGGTTACCTGGAATCGACTGCACCCAGAAAGATCTGCCAAACATCCGTTTGTCTATATTGCCTCTGATGCACCATCCGCATTAGTCGAATTTTCGAAATCCCGATACAGCACATTTTCGCTTTCGCAAAGCACAGACCCTCGAATACGTGCTCTAGCCAGTCCAGAAGAATACAGACAAAAGACTTTTGATGAACTGGACGCTGATGTACGAATTCATGCTACAAAGGGGATGGTGGTGGATTTCGCACTAATCAGCGGAATGTGGACATTACCTGGGGATATTCTTCCAGAAGTAGTCGTTTGCACCATCAGGTACGTACTTATTCCACGGACTAGTCGGGCAGGCGAGCATCATAAGTATTCCTTTAGCTCAAACATTTGCAAGCTAGCTGCGGTTGGTTTTGGGTGGGACAAAGCTTTTGGTGTTGTTGACGACATGGGTCAGATGGATGACAGTCAGAAGCGATGGGTCGAGATAGACCAAAAAGGCCAGGTAATACCAGTTTGGGAACCCTTCGAACTTTTTGCATGAGCACACCCAATTTCTCGCCACTTATCCAAGGCTAGGGGCCCTTGCCCGTGGATCTGGGTGGGATTCGATGCACTACATGTCCGAGTCGATGATTTGCGGCTCACCGTCCTATGGCATTGGCATAGTGAGCCATGTTCTCCGACTACCATCCTAATTTTTGCAGATTGTAATTACGAGGTACTATTCTAGTAATCATACAAGAAAAATTTGATAAAATATGTAAGTTCCGTGCCAAAAGTCATGGCGTTGCATTTTGGTTCCGTGTTTGACGTTACATCATGCATGGACAAGATCCGAAGCTGCAAATCAGGTGACCCTAGTATCACCTACATACTTATAACCACTGGGATCTAAGGCTATAGTCAAAGTGCTTGTATTCTGCTTATCCTGCCCTCCTTGACTCGAGCCCTTCAAAGCCAACTCCACCGCGTGATGATACCGTCTCACCGAAACGCATCACGTCACTTCCCAAACTCTCTTCGTCGTATATCCAGCGTGGTGGTTGGGAAGGGCGGGTCCCATCGCGTTACACATGGACGGCCTGCTGTAGCGACGGCAAACATCCATGCGAATAATATTGCTGACCACGGGGGAATGTTGACTCCGACTGTAGGCAACTCTACGAAGATATGGCAGCGAAGTTATGTTTCAGAGAGCAGTGGTATGTCCGGGTCAGCTCAAAAGACTGTGTACAAGTGATATAATCTCGTTGCATAAGGGAATTTGCGCCTGTCACGCAAGCCTCATTTTAATAAAATCTTAATTGCCAATCGGTATATGGTCCCTCTCAAACAGCTTCCTTTGACTTTGCTAAAGAAGTATTCGTCCTAGAGGAGAAATTGCCTGCCGGGTCATCCGAACAGCAAAAAAACTGGGGATAAGGACCGTTGCTGTGTACAGCGAGGCAGACAAGGATGCGCTACATGTCAATATGGTACCTTTCGTACTCCTTTAATAGATGTAAGCCAACGCTAAGTGTAGTGCGGAGTTTAGGCCGACGAGGCCTATTGTATTGGACCAGCCCCATCCGCTGAAAGTTATGTGAGTGTGTCTGCTACATTCCACAGTATGTAGTAATCCATTCGTAGCTTCGTATGGATAAAATCATTGAAGTATGCCGTCGTAGCGGTGCGCAGGTATGTGTCCTTCGGTTGTCATTACAAGTGAACTAATGATGAACGGGTAACAATAGGCTGTGCATCCCGGGTACTTATACCATATCTTTGATATCTTATCAAGGACAAACCTGATGTTTTCGTTGACACGATAGATACGGGTTTCTCAGTGAGAACGCAGGCTTTTCAGAACGGCTAGCACAGGCAGGGATTGTTTTTATTGGACCGCCTGCAAGTGCCATTGTTAGCATGGGCTCTAAAAGGTGTGAGGGACATAACAAAACAGGTGTATTTCATAATTTTGAGACGGTTGTTCCTAGTGAATCAAAGACTATAATGTCTGGTATGGTCAATCATGGATTGTGCGGTATGAAACTCATGTGGTAACATGAAGCGGCTGGAGTGCCATGTGTACCTGGTTATCACGGGGAGAATCAAAACCCTGATTATCTCTATGCTCAAGCTCAGGAAATTGGTACGCCGTTAACATTCGTCATGTTATAAGTTCGATTCCGACACGTCCACGTTGTCCAAGGTTTTCCCGTCTTGATCAAAGCTATTCATGGCGGAGGTGGAAAAGGAATGCGTATTGTTGCTGATGCTTCCTCGACTGCTTTCGGAGAGGCTCTAGCGTCCGCTCAGCGGGAGTCTCTCAAATCTTTTGGTAATGATACCGTGTTGATCGAGAAATATATTGAGAGGCCAAGACACGTGGAAGTCCAAGTCTTTGCTGATACGCTCGGAAATGTGGTCAGTCTCTGGGAGCGAGACTGCTCAGTACAAAGGAGAAATCAAAAGATTATCGAAGAGGCATGTTATAGACAACATCTCGACGTTCCAACTAATTTGATCAGCTAGGCCCCAGCACCTGGACTCTCTCCAGAACTCCGTGCAGACCTTAGTGCCAAAGCTATAGCTGCTGCTCGAGCAGTCAATTATGTGGGTGCTGGCACAGTAGAGTTCATCTTCGACAACGACACTGCGAAGTTTTATTTCATGGAAATGTATTTATATCTAACTAGTTCTCTCGTGATCGTATACTGACCGGCCGTGCTTTACTACAGGAATACGAGGCTTCAAGTTGAGCACCCTATAACTGAAATGGTAACAGGACTAGATTTGGTAGAATGGCAATTAGAGGTCAGGAGACCAGCAAATGATTGACTTCTCTACTTGATAACTCGCGCAGGTAGCAGTTGGAAACCCTCTGCCCCTTCACCAATCATCGATCCCTCTCGTAGGACATGCTTTTGAGGCCCGGATTTATGCCGAAAATCCACGAAATAATTTTCTTCCTGACTCTGGCCCCCTCGTGTACTTGTCAACGCCCACTCCAACGCATAATTTTGCACCTGAATTCCCTTCAATACCATCATCAACAACCTCGTCCTCTGATCTTGTTCCATCCCTCACCTCACATGATAGCACTGTAATACACCCTTCTCTCCGCATAGAACAAGGATTTACGCAAGGATCACAAATTGGCGTGTTTTATGACCCCATGATTGCGAAAGTCGTCGTTCACGGTAAGGACCGTACTGAGGCACTCCGAATGCTTCGTAAAGCTTTGGACGAATATCATGTAGTTGGTGTTTCCACCAATGTCGAATTTCTTCGAACTCTGGCAGGTAATTCCTCATTCATAAATGCCGAACTAGAAACGGGTTTCATTCCGGTATAGTATATAGAACTTTTGATATGACCATATTCGCTTATTCTTATGCCGTAGAAACACTTTGAAGAGCTCTTCCCACCGGTCAAGGAGCCTGTACCTGAGCTCCTGGCAAAAGCAGCACTTTTCATTGCTCTTCGTGATCATACCCCATCGTTAGACGTCAAGCATCCGTCGCCGTGGACGTCGTTGCCGTCTCGCCGGTTTGGCGGAGACAAGTACGAGCGCATCATAACAGTCCAGTCGGACACAAACTCTGCCACAGTCCATATCGTATCCACTTCACCAGGACAATTTGACGTGACTGTGCAGTCATCAACAAGCAGTCACTACTTTCCCTCCGTGCCAGCCTCTCTTCTATCACCCACGACACTCTCTACCACGATTGATGCCGAAACATCCCATACAACCATTGTTCCTCAACCGCCGCCGCCATCCGTGCCCGCTTCGTTATCTCCGAATACAATGGAGCGGCTCCACGTATTCAGCAGCGGCCACAAGACGACTTTGGTCATTCCATCTCCCAACTGGCTTCTTTCCCTTGGTGGGGACCTTCTGAGTGCCACAAAGGGTGCTCTGAAGGCGCCGATGCCGAGTCTGGTGGTGGAGGTGCGGGTGAAGGTCGGAGATCGTGTCGAGGAGGGCCAGCCTGTCGTCGTGCTGGAAAGTATGAAGACAGAGACTGTGCTCCGTGCTAATGTTGCTGGTGTTGTGAAGGCTATTGGATGTCAGAATGGAGAAATGGTGGAGGAGGGTAGGGAACTTGTGGATATTGAGCAAGCTTTGGAGCCACAGGCATAGGTTGTCCAGCTCGAGCGCATGTATTATACAGAGCAAATCTAAAATCTGGGACATTATTCGTAGTGACGTGGTTCTAATCAGTATTAGCGGTCTTGCGTCTTGTATTTACTCTATCGTGACGCGCAACCAGCTACCACTACATCGCCGCCATAGACAAAACACCTGACATCGGAGGTGTAGGTGTCGGTGTCGGTGTCGTCGCATCACGCCCAGATGCCATCGGTGGTATCTGCATCCTGCGTATATTGGAGGGCAACAGAGGGGCCCCCGAGCCTGGAGGCTCCGGATTTTGCGTCCCCAGGGGTGTGATCATTCCTTCATCCTCATCGACTTGCGAGTCGGTATCGGAAATGTGATCAAGGTCGCTGAGGCGCATCCGATGCCCCCTCGGCGGGCGAGCTTCTATTGCTTGTACAATCTCTGTAAATTCCTCCTCGCCCGTCCATGTTCCCACTATTTTGTCCATCCCGGAGAAATCTTTGGATTGTGAAAGGTTGTGTCGGAGGTGCGTTGCATCTGCTTTCTTGACTGTGACGTGCTGGCCTTTGAACTGGGAAACACAGAACTTCGTGAGGCCCCAGTGGTTGTCAAGGTATTTAGCCTGTGTAGTGGGAGAAAAGGTGAGGACGAATAGTGGACTAGTGAGGACCCTAAAGTGGGATGTACCAGACGAAGGTAGGGAGGGATGAGTGTGTGTTCCACGTCTTTCAATGGTTCAGAGGAGAAGCAGGAAGGGTTGGACTCGGCTGCTCGGGCAATCATAACAGAATGAGCTCCTGCACATAAAATACCATCAGAAAATCCGACCCATCCACTATCAGTCTAGAAGCACTCACCCGTAATCTGCCTCACCCTCTTAGCATCCTCCCACCCCGTACAATCCCCATTCTCCACGACCGCCACACCCTTCCCCATTCCTTCCACGAACTCCACAATCTCTCTCAACCGCTCCACCAACGCCCTATCCCTATCCCTCATATTCCTCGTCCTACAATGCACCGTCAACGCACTAATCCCCGTCCCTACCACCCGCTCCACAAGCTTCAGCGTATCCTCCTGAGAAGGCAAAAGCCGTATCTTCGCTGATACTGTGATCTCAGGTGGCATCGCCTTCCTCAACGCAGTCAGGATGGAACATAACAAGTCTGGGTTAGTAAGTAGTGCTGCGCCCATCCCAGAGTGAGTAGAGAATGGTTTCGGACACCCGCAGTTGAGATCGATGCCGGACACGTCGTGCATGACTGTCTGTGCTGCTTGGACAGCGAGCTCGGGGTCGGCAGACCCGATCTGGTAAATGAGGTATGGCCTCTCGATGGGGTGTGTGGTGAATATAGCGCGCGATTTGCCGTTGTATGATATGACGCCTGTAATGGCTGGTTTGGGGGTGGGTTAGTCTCGGAGTATGTGCGTATGGAGAACACGTACGATCTACCTCTCGTTCTGTGTGTAAAATTGCTTTGTCTACCATCTCTGGACCCCAGACCATCGTTGCGCCGTGTTTAAGTGCAAATAGTCTGGTTGGTACTAATCCATTGTTTTAATGGCGGCTAGTCGAGACATCTAAAGACGTACATGCGCCAGAACGGACCATCGGAGCGAGGAAGACTCCATCTTTGAAATCTTCAGATGTTAGATGATGAATACGAGGACGTTTAGCTGGGGGAGGGGGAGATGCAGAATGAGAGCGTCTCGACATTGTGAAGACCAGCTTCCAAAGCTGAGATCGAGGCATATCAAGTCGGAGTCCTAATATCTATCAAAGTCTTTCACTCCAAACATAATATCGAAAACTAAACTGCATTCACTGCTTTTAAGGGGACCCATCCTGGTAATACAGACAGCCTCGACGAGTCATAATGTAATGATACCAAAATACCAAACAGCACGTTCAACAGGACAGGGGCTTCCAGGCTCACACACCACGTCCTCGCAATACTCTACGCGGAGGAAGACGCGATCCAGGAGCATCGACCAGTTACTTTCCAGCACGCTTCTTGAGGCCGTTGCTCTCCTCCTTCTCCTTCTCCTCCTTCTCCTCGCCAGCAGGTGCCACAGGTGCTGCAGCCTTCTTCGGAGCCGTCTTCTTCATTGACTATGATCATCCTAATCAGAACATATTCCAACAGCCATAGTGAAACCAACCTTGGTGATAATTGGCTTCTGCGACCCTCCGATGAGCCCAAAAAGGGCACCCACCATACCAAAGAGCGTAAACAGAGCAGCAGCGAGCGCCGCGCCTGTCTCCGGCTGTGTCTTGAATGCCGATACTGGGTCCGACTTGGCAGCATCGACGAAATCAAGCACCCTTTGGCGAATGAAGTTAATTGGGTCTTCCTTGAAAGACGGGGTCTCAGTGTCATCCTCTTGAGGATCTGCAGCCTTCTCCGCAGCAGACTCGAGAGGTTTCTTGATGTCAAAAGTCTCGGCAGCGAGCACCATGGCGTCCTCGACCGAGTGACCAACATAGATATTAGTGAAGAGAATATCTTCGGTCATTGTCCAGAGTTCAATACCGACCCCACCCTGAAAATAAATGTAACTATATGCATTGATAACATATATACAGGAGAACATACAATCTTAGAGAGGCTCTTCACAGGTGTCAAGTCTTCAAAGAAGTCGGGGTTGGGAACCTTACGTGGAGCCCATTCACCCTTGTAGGCTGGGTTGTCGATCAGGGGTGCATACCATTTGCCCTTGTAGGCGGGGTTAGCCTTGAAGGGGCTAGAATATTTCTTGAGCCATCGATGACAGCCATGCGAAGATGACTACTTACCGTTTCCATTCTCCACAGCCAGCAGCCTCAGTACATTTCGGGTTAGGAACGGTGGGTGCTATCCAGTCACCATCTTCCTCGTCATCCCATTCCTCGGGCTTTATGGCGTCTGCACAAAAGGAATGACATTCGTTACATTCGGGTCGACTGGCCGGCACTTACCAGGGTCAGGGACGGTGGAAGGCTCATCATCGAGCCAGCCTTCAGGTTTGGTGGCCTCCTCGTCAGGGATCTCATAAGGTGCGTCCTCATCCCAGTCATCAGGCTAAAGCAAGAAGGCATGTCAGGTCAAGTCCATAAATAAGTAAGTGAACACCTACCTTCTCGGCAGTAGGGTCCGCAATCTTCTTCTCGTCAACCCAATCAGCAGGCTTCTTGTCCTCAACATCATCAATTTCCTTGGGCGGGTTGACAGCGGGTTCAAAGTCCTCGAGGAGGCTACCAGTTTGGTCACTCTTGCCGTTAATCAGAACGTTATAGGTATTATTAGGACTATGAAGAGTGATGAGACTAGGCATGTTGGAATATACAGTAAACTTACTGGATAATAAGAGTATAAAGGTTAGTGAGTTTTTCAATGGTAGGTTTAGGGGGCAATTTGAGGTGCTTCTCCTCGAATTCGCCAGTCTTTGGGCTCTTATGCCGGAAGATGAAGTGAACCTGATGGTACAATGAGTCTGGAAACAAAGGAAAGATGGTCGCATAAATATACGAACCTTGGTACCAGGGCACGTAAGGTCAGGACCGAACATGACAACCCAAGGGGTGGTATCCGAGAACTCCTTTCCACTGGTCTGGAAGCCATCCTCAAGGAGCTTCAGGTAACCACCTCCACAATTGCCGCCCTTCTGGTACTTAACTTCATACTGTACAACAAGGGGTTTATTACTGAAAGAGATAGGCTTGGTGAAGGGTGCAGAGATAGCGTGGTGAGCAGCCTTGCTTTTCGCTACCAGACCACGGTCGCCATCAATGACAGAGATTGACGGCTCCTCGACCTCCCATTTGCCGACGTAGCTAAAGGTTTCACCGCCGACGGGAGTCTTCTTGGTTGCCTCTGACGGTGTCCAGCGCTCAGTCCAGTCTTCCGTGAATTGTTCAACGAAGGGTGCTGTTATGGTTGTCGGCTGTTAGATATAAGTATGAGAAAGTACATGTGAGAAATAGTTGACGAAAACTTGCAGTGAAAGTTGGCTTTGGAGCATCAGTATCAGAGTTTGCCAGAGCCCCGGTGGCGGCAAGGGCCAGAACGGAAAGCGCTACGCTTCGCATTTGCGGTACGAAGGACCGAGAAAACGAGAGAGAAGTGAGAGTACAGAAAGAGTTGGATAAAATTTGTTACGGAGTCTGCACTATATACTATCACCCACGCTTGACCGCATACGTGGCATCATCCTGTCTCTCACACATCACGTGGACGCGATATATTTATGGGTTTAAATTACAACAAAACTGTACCCTACACTCTTCGTGTTCATCCAAGCAGATCCGCATGCCCAGAAGCAGACAACGCTAGCTATAACAACCATCATAAATATCAAAATATCACAAAAATTAACGTAAAAAAACCTACCACAAACTCATCGTCCAGATATTTTGACACTGCGATTTGATCTCCAAGCCCCTTCCGCCGACGTGTCTTTAACACAAGGTCCCGTGCTAACGCCTGTCCAGAGGCAGGCTCGAGCGGCCGAAGTTTGATGCTTGTATCCGTAGGATCACCTACAATACACATGCTTTAGCAAAAACACAAGCCACGTCATTCTGTAAAATCACCTGGCACAATCGACCAATGATCAAACGTTTGCAAACAGAACGCTTGTCCTTGCGTAGCTGTCCTCAAGTCTGTCTCGAACCCATTGGCATCAATGACAGGAATCAAGGCCTTCACCGTGTATAACGGCGATCCTGCCTTGGGGATATCCTGTGTCACATGTCCACGGCGACGGGCAAGAACAGTGTAAACTGCTGATATACAATCAGCCGGTGCTTGTACTTCCACGTAGTAGATTGGCTCCATCAATCTTGGAGTTGCCTGTAGTCTCTCTGTCAACCGAGTTTCTCGGCCGTGAACAAGCCTGACAATCTTACCATCAGGAATGATGAGTAACACACTCGACGGGCCGTTGGAACTATCTGTCCACCTCCCCGGAAAATAGGTTCCTGTGCTATGTTTGCGTCCAAGACTCGGAATTTGACATTCCGCATTGCTATAAAGATTCAGATGAAACCATTGCAAACACAGTTGAACACTGACGTTCATCGCACAAAGGACCTTCGCGCGCGCCCCACTGGAATCCCTGCTTGATATGCTCTTTCACCGTCCCGAGCAGCTTTTTATCAATCTAAAAGAGACTCAACATACGACTTTCCTCTTGACGTATTCCTCCTACCTGTGAAGGCAACGTATCGTCCAGTAAAATATTCGGACCATTCTCATCTGGCCCAAATGCCCATATCGACCTCGACGCAAGAAGATCCCACTGATATTTCTCCTCAAAAAACTTGCCACGGTCCTTTGCCGGCATCCTCATATGCACTCGCCCTCGTTCGATATCTTCCGCAATGCCACGTTCCAACGGTTCCGCAATCATCGTAATCTTGTTCCTGTAAATTCAAAGTTCATCAGCAGCTTCACCACAAAAAGACGAAAACGCACTTCTTATTCGGTGTGTCCGCGTAACACTTCAACGCACTCGTCTCCAGTACCGTCTCACAAAACTTCGTTACCGGATCCGATACCTTGATTTCAATTTCCGAATACAACTTGCGCAAGTCGTGCATCACGCAGTCCAGATAAAGCTCTCCAGTCCCGATGATCACATGCTCTCCGCTCTCCTCTACCTTGGTTGATAGCAGAGAGTATGATTTGTTAACGCTTCGGAGACCCGACAACATCTTCGGCAGCTCGGACGGTGCAATGGGCTCAATCGCAACTTTGAGCACAGACTGTGTCATATG
Organism: Tricholoma sp. MG99; assembly: GCA_003521275.1. Lineage (NCBI taxonomy): Eukaryota > Fungi > Basidiomycota > Agaricomycetes > Agaricales > Tricholomataceae > Tricholoma > Tricholoma sp. MG99. The sequence continues at coordinate 23,735 of QOVE01003642.1, read as the reverse complement.
TTTGATTGGTCGGAAAATGTGGAGGTCTTCCTCAAGGCCTACAGATGCTAGTGTCGCTGTTTTGGAAATCGACGCGTCAACGCCGCCGATAAGCACGAGATTGCCAGCGGGGACTTCCTCCGCAGGGATAAAATAGCTATCATGGTATAAATATCTGCAACTTTGCGAGAGAAAAGGAAGCGCACCGAGCCTCGCTTATCCAGATGTCCTCCACCGTTGCAGGCATCATGTCTTCCTCATCCTCTGGTGAATAGCCCTCTCCGAGCACCTTGATATCCATTCCTTTCCGCAGAGTACCGCTCATGACACGTCCAAACGCCCTGAAGGACTGTGCATCCATCGTATGGTACAATTTTGATACCTGGACCATGACTGGTCCTTCAGGATCGCAAGCCTTCATTGACGCCGCCAGATCTGAAGTCTGGGCCCCTGTATATGTACCTTCGACCTATATGGCAACATGGAGTTGATCGTAATTGTTCTGTAGAGGTGAGAAAACTTACTTTGACCACAGCTCCCTCCAAGGGAGAAGGCACATTATCTACTATTACATCTATCAACCCAGTCGCGGGTCCGAAGAATTGATCCAACACCGCTTTCAGCAACGGCCGCACATCCATCTTAAACATAACCGGCTTTAGGATGATCCCAAGGCTCCCCAGGGTCTCCTTCAGGGTGTCGGTCTCTTCACTCAGGACGTGACTATACAGTTTATAGAGAGGCTCCATTATGAAGTGTACAAATGTACGACTGGACTCAGGGTCAGCCTGCTTTCGCGTGAATTTGCGCGTGTCGTTGTTGAAGTAGATGTCACCCCAGAGACGATCAGCAAAGGAACCTACATCTAGGGAGCCTGTGGCAAAATCGGTGTTGGGTGATAACACGAGAGGAAGGAATGCGTACCGTATGTGTCTGCGTACATCTGCGCAAAAGAACGCAATGTGAAGCACCAGTTCATGTCTGTGCTCGCAAATGCGACGTTCCCTCGCTCAGGACTCAGTCGTAGCTCTGGGTCAGGGTCGATAGCGCTGTCCAGACGGAGGACATTGAGGCGACGTAAGTGGGAGAAAATACACTTGAACTCACCTAATGAAGGTATTTATCTCCTCGATAGTGTGTTTAATTTTATAGTATGCGTCTGCAGGTTTGATACGTAGTTCAAGAATGAGTCGGTCGATTTTGTTCACAACTAGTGTGATTTTGACGCCTTCTTGGATAGCATAGCGGAGGACCGACTCCGTGCCAACCATAAGCTATTGAAGAGCGTAAATTAAAGTGTTTGCGGGGATAAAAAGCCTTACGACTTACCCCTTCCACAACATCAACTACCAGTAGAATCCCGTCCACCAACCGGATGGCTGACGCAACCTCGTCCACGAAGTTAACATGCCCTGGAGTGTCGATAAGGTGTATGAGATGTGATTTTCCGGAGGTCGTCGAGAGGATTAAAGACATCGGTGAAGACTTTATCGAGATTCCGCGTTCTCGCGACAAGACATGAGTATCTGTATACCGCGTCTATAGGTGCAAGTTCATTTCTTCGTTGTTTTCTTCCGAAGAGAAGATAACGCACCGGCTTGTCAGCGTCCCAGACCAATTTGTGCGTCTCAAACACTAGCATATCCATCAACGCCGTCTTGCCGTGGTGCAAGTGCCCCACGATAGCGACATTGCGAATCATCTCCGGGAACGATAGCATATTCAGCAAAAACCTAGCATTTGACGATGAGTCTACCAAATAATGAAGGATAATGGCTGACGCACCCCTTATCAAACCGCGTCTCTGGCATATCCTTTTCTTCCACTGCCCATTTCCTGACCTTGATGGGAGCAATAATGGGCTCGGTAAGCGGTTGAGCATCCTCCTCCTGCACCAGAGTTTCTACGTCTGGCCCGTAAACATCTCCTGCAGACGGATAGTACTGCTTGTCTTCGTGAAGTATGACAGCTCTATGCGAAGGCTCTGTCGAAGAAAAATGGCTGCTAAACGGGATAAGAACGTCTGTATTGTAGCCAGATACGAACCGTCAATTTCCATTAGTGCACCTTCATCTGCTCCTGGCCCAGGCATTGGCTCATCATCATATCCTTCAAGATGTGCGCCTTGTGTTGGTTGTTGTTGAGTAAACTGGCTCTGGGGCACTTGTCCCTCTTCCTCGTCGTCAGAATCAAGGTCGGCGCCAATATAATTTCCGAACTCATCGTAATCCTCGAATGATGCCATGCAGAGCTAGAATATTAAGCCTTGAGCGAAAAGTAATAGTACCCGATGATCGAGCTGGTCACGGTGCTGAAGACGACTGGTGAAGAACGCGAAATATTTTCAACTCCGGTCACGCCCAACAATGTTCAACACAAAACCAATAGGTTGTCTGTTTCGAACTCGTTCCTTTGGGCTACTCTGTCCTACTCTGTGGCTAATATGTCTCTCTCGGATGACACGCTGAGAAAGGTCATCATCATTTAAATAACATACATTTCACCAATCTCAACGAATCTATTCGCCCTAGATTCTGGTCCAGATCCAACAAACCGCGGTTCAATCACAAAGAGCCCTTAACCTTACACTACAGCAGACCTCTGTCAAAGACCGGGAACGGCGCATTCTCCAGCTCACCATTGACGAGATCAGTCAGATGGAGGGCGATGTGAATCTGTACAAGGGTGTTGGCAAGATGTGCATGGATGAAAATCGTGCTTGGCAGCTTCTTTGCTAATTTTCGTCTAGGTTTATGATGGTACCGCGGAAAACTATGGAGGGTGAGCTAAAAGCACAAGAGAAAGAGCTCTCCGATGATATCAACAGCCTCAATAAGAAAGTGAGCCCGACGCCATCCTTGACCTTCCACTCTTCATTGATTCTTCTCGCCTGTCAGTCAAAATTCCTAGAGAAACAGTTTAACGATGCGCAGGGCCAGTTACGAGACATCGTAAATCTCCTTTTGCTATACCTGTCGAAGAGCTCCCCGCTGATGATCGTGATAGTTCCATCATGCACCGAAACAATAAGTGACTACTAGTGTAATTATATTATCGTTGTACTTTATACCGCATAAGAGCGTACAGAGGATGCTTAATAACCTCGATCGACGATCTGCCTCAAAAGTTACACTATCATCATGAATGACTCAGCTGCATATGATACTTACACTGCCGGATTCATTTCAATTGTAAGGCGTGTATCTCTCGTGGCACTTGATATTGTTCTGAGTCTCTCTCCTATGTCGTCCCCTAAAGTCTGAGTCTAGGATTCACCCAAAGGCCAAGAGCAACGAGAACGCGGAACGTCTGAAAGCACAGGGCAATACTTTTCATGTTCAGGGTCAACATAAAGCTGCGTACAAGAAGTATACCGAGGCTATCAAGGAGGACCCCTCAAATGCCGTGCTATGGGCAAACCGTGCTGCGAGCTGTTTAGCAATGGAAGAGTATTAGCACCACTTGGACTACGATTAGAGATCTGATTCATCGGGTTCCTCGATCTATAGATATCTGGACGCGGCTCGTGATGCTGAGCAGGTATGTCTGTGTTCAATGTGTGGCGGCGTACTCATTGCGCGATCTACACCGCAGGCTACTCAACTTGATCCGAAATACGCGAAAGCATGGGGTCGACTGGCAACTGCTAGAATGGTAAGATTCATTTCTGCCTGCATATATACAGTCGATCATCGACTTCGACGCATTTCCACAGGCACTTTCAGTTTGGGACCCTTGCATCACGGCATGGGAGAAGGCGTTGAGCAGTCTGCCGCCTGAAGAAGAAATGAAGCCTGAACACGAAGCTCTCAAAACCCAGTTTGACGAAGGGCTGAAGAAGGCGAAGGAAGCAAACGCAGCACAACAAAGTGCTGCTGAGAAGAACATAAGGGTGATGTCCATAGATCAGGCCCGAAATGACTTGCCGTGGATGAGGGCTTTGGCTATGGAGAAGGAGCTCCTCGCTAAACAGTATCTGTTGTCAAGCGTATGGATCGTGACTATTGCCTCGACATGATGAATATCTCACCTCTGGTGTTCCTCGGCAGGCATTTGTAATTATGAACGCATACAGGGTATGCGGGTCTCCCCATTTTCACGGCACATATGCAATGACATCTCTAGGACTTCAGCGAAGGTGTCAAAATAATGAAAAGCTTGACGGTTACGCAGGTTGATGACAAAAATGTGATTAACGGGGGCAATGTTAAGATATTCATTCCTCTCTACTCTACCCATGTTCTCATTGTATCTTACTAGGCACTATCGGATCTAAGTAACGGCGTCCTTCGAGACAAGCGGGTATTCCACGTCGACAGTGCGGATTGGATCGAAAAGTATAACTATCAACGTATACTTTCACTTTATCCTGTAGTTTTAGTTTCATGCCAATGCCAATTCTATAGTGGAAATGGAATGCGGATCTACCGGCGCCTGGCACGGTGGAGCAAAGCTAGTCTAGAAAGAGGCTCCTCAGAGACTGAAAACATCAGGTTGGACTCCTGTTCGCCGCGCGTTAGCTTCGACGGTTCGGTACGCACCTTTTCGGGTATATCACCGTGGAACTCCTAACATGTCTGATGCTCCGTTTCCAGGTACTGGATAATGCGTGGATTCTACCAGGGTTCCATGGGAGACCACGTCGCGGGCATCGAATTCCTTCGTCGTGCTCTTGATGTCCTGGAATGGGGGCTAAGCAAATGGAAGGACGTTCCTGCCTCTGACCGCGGAGTCATCTTTGAGCTCAGTTTCATTCGGGGTGTTCGCAGGCTTTATTTGGATGAACTCATGAATGTCAGGGTTCATCTCTGCCACTTGAGTTTTACCACTAATATCATTGAAGGGGTTTGTAGCGAAAGGTGACAAAATTGGATACAGTATCGAGGAGATCGCGGAGATTGCTCGTCAAATGATAGCGGAGACGGATTCCAATCCTCCTTCAACTACAACTCTGGGTATGATTGACTCGGGATTCTATGGTTCTCATTGGCTTTATCCAAAGGCTGATGCCCTCTCGTGAGTCAGATCATACGGAAGTTCTGCTTTAGTCGGTTTGCCTGATCTAGACAGCATCCTTGGGTGGTATCATATGACACTGGGACTGTCCTCTGAAGAAGAAATGGAGAAACAAGTTCTCCTTGGTCAAGCAGCGAAGTACTATACTGAGGCAGCAGACACATATTTCAAAGATGATGAACACCGTGTCTATTTTCTGAAGATCGCACTTGAAGCCCACTGGTGGCGCGGTGATCCTCTTAGCACAACACTGCCTCTGTGTGCGCGGATACGCAGTGCCATCCCTGACATGAAGAAGATTTGGGAGATGTACATGGATAAAATGGAAAAAGAGTACCAATCAGTGTTAGACTTCGAGACAGAGTGCAGGCAAGCAATCGAAGAAGGAAAAACAACATTGGATGATTGTGGGCGTCCTGAATATATGGTTAGCTGTGTTCTCCAGACTCCTGCTACTTTTAATGAAAGAATATACGTTGCAGGGAAACACCATGAATGCTCGCTGCAGTGCTCGCGAGCACTTGAAGAGGTCCGCTGTCTGATGGTATGCAGACAGTTTTCAGCAGCGCAGCACAGTCCCAGTCATGCCAGTGAATATGGTTACCAGTGTAAGAGTTCCTCTTACATCAGCACTGTTATCACATGCCTGTCTCTTATCACATGTTATTCTAGTGGTATAAGTATAGTCTATTACTTCGAGTACTTGTATGGTATTCTAGAATCCCCCCTCGAATTATACTAAGTTCCTTATAGTTTCGTGTCCTTGAGTGTTGGAAGCTCCGGCTTCCTTCCAGTTACAGATGGTAAACTCTCTCTACCCATGATCAATAATCACGGAGACTTCCCATCCCTGAACTTCAATGAATTAATCTCGGTACCTCCTAACAACAAATAAGTATCTGGGTATCTGTATCTGAAATCGCCAACACTATCATAAACCACAAGCTACATGCCAGTCCGATTGCATACCTCATGCAGGAGCCGTTTCGTAGTAGTTTCAATTCTGAACGTGAACCCTTACCAGTGGACCTTTCTGCTACAGCTCATACCTCAGTCTTCAAGCTTCACCCACTGATTAGCGGTGGCAAAGTATCATATGCAAAACTACCTCATTCAACATAAGTCAAGCTCTATACCGTGAGCCTTCTCCCTCTGAAGAGGAGCAGGATACGGAGCGTATGGTATTACGATCAATGTTCTCAGGCAGGAAGAGCCTGTTTGATCCATGCCATTACATCACCCAGTTCTTTCGGAACCGTCGAATGACCCATTCCAGGGTATATGTTATAAGTTAAGCCTTGGCAGTCATTTGAAGTAGACGTCGGAATGTCAAGAGATGAGGTCAAGAACTCCTTAGAAATTTCAGCAATATGAGGATCGACAACTGGGTCGACAGAGCCATGACCCAAGAACACAGGGATGGACGAAGCGTGCGGAGAGGCAAGCTGTAAGTAATGGGAATAATAATGAGTGACAGACATGCCGCTGCGCAATTATGGCAAAGTACTGACAGACTTGATCTTGTTTCTTAGGGGCAACCAACCGCTCAAGGACACCATTCCAGCCAACTTTCGCTCACCAGTCAGGCCGGTTAACAATGACATGGCTCCCCCTTGACTAAAGCCGCCAAGCACGATGCGATTGGGGAGTGTTCCGGATTCGACTTCGGAAGAGATCAACTGGTTGATCTGGTCCATCGATCTTAACATCCCAGCCTCATCGTCGGCAGAACTTTCAGAAAGAGGTATTTGGTTGATATCAAACCTAGAACAAAAGGGGTCAGACATTACTAAAAGAAGATAAAAATCCTACCAAGCAGGCATCTGCATACCCATGTTCACTGTGATCGGCAATTCAGGTCTATTAATGAAGTAAAAGCAGCGCCAAGATAGAATACCGCCCATGGTTATCGTGTTGATAAAGAACGGTGAGACAGTAGATTAAAAATCGAACAGCTGGGGCTTACGCATCGGGTAGGATCCACTTTATATGTCCAAGACCGACGTCGCGTCGAAACATATCCGCGACTTGTTTCCATCCTTGTTCATTGCTACCTTTGTCCCCTAGGCCCTGGGTTATCGTGTATGGTAAGTTGACAGGCGGTGATAAGTAGAACAAGTGACCCTCACATGGAGAAATATCACAGTTGCGGTCTGCTGCCTTATAGCAGGAAGCGTAATAAACTTAAGAGTAAGAGCACCAGCCATAGCCGTTGGGAATCCTTAGATAGTACTGAAGCCCAGTGTGCAGAGAAGTTTATCTTAGCATCTAGCGCCCGAGAAAAGAGTCACGATATCATGAGAACCTGATGCAGCTTGTCCGATGAGATCGTTACAGCCAATTGTAGAACGATGCTTAGGCCCTTTCGAAAACCCATTGCTTGTGATTTTTGTTTGCGCCATCAGTGATGCCAAAGTGCCGCGGGTGTGCCGGTAGCGAGCAAGGCTAGTGTTGCCGCAGAGTCGAGTGAGTGTAGTCGAGTTGCAAACTCCGTTGCAACTCATATACACGACTCGTTGTGTGAAGTTACTTATGCTTCCGAACACGTGGAGTAGTGCCGTGAGTCCAACTCTGTGCTTCGGGTACAGATCAACCGATCGCATAATGTTTACAATCGCCAAAGGGCCGCGCGCTCAAATAAGAACAAATAGAACAACGCGCTATCTACGATCACGTGGTGACATGACATTCAGCTTACCTTCGACTCGGATGGACCTGCATATACTTTGTTAGCCTGAGGTACCGGTGATATATGATAGTCCTCCCGCTGATGATCAACTCGTCGGATAATCCGATTTACAGGGAAAATTTTGTCTGTGAATACCGAACCAGCAGTGCTCAGATTTAATATTCAGGCTCAGGTTAGCTCACTAATACCTCAGGCTGTCGCTTCAATATAGGACTTGGCCTCAGCGCCCAAGTATCATGAAAACTTATCTTCTATAGAATTATTAGAAATCCGAATAGCTGCCAAGTTCTAGACTGATCGACATCACTGTCATCTGACGCGTGTTTCCGACCCTGTCGACTTCGTAAAATCACTTTATTTGAAACGGCCAATTCCGTAATGAAGACGTAAAAACATGAAGACCGTCGCAAACTAAGAAACGTGTAGGATCTACTTTCTTCCCGTCTTGTCATGTCATCGTCTTCACCAAAAGTTAGGAACGAGAACGCGGAACGCTTGAAAGCTCAAGGCAACGCTCTCCATGTTCAGGGTCAGTATAGGGCGGCTTACCAGAAATATTCGGAGGCCATCAGAGAAGACCCCATGAATGCCGTGTACTGGGCTAACCGTGCTGCGAGTGGTCTAGCTATGAAAGAGTATGTCACAGGTCATTTCCACCATGCACGCTATTCAACAGCTTGTAGATATCTTGACGCCTGTCACGATGCTGAAAGGGTATGCTTCTCATTTTCAAATACAGATGACGTGTTCATCTCGTTCAAAGGCGACTGAACTGGACCCAGGATATATGAAAGCATGGGCTCGACTGGGAACCGCAGCTCAGGTGACAATTATCCAAGTGTGCTGCTATTGGCGTTTAGATCAATTCGTAGGCACTTTCTTCTTGGCCTACATCCATAAAAGCATGGAAGGCCGGATTGGATTGTTTACCCTCCGAGAAGAAATTGACGCCAGAGCTAGAAGTTTTGAAGTCGCAAATGGAATCGGGGTTGGCCAAAGCTCTAGAATCGAAGAATAAACCTATTTCTGCAGATCAAACGAAAGTTTTTTCCGCCGACATGCAGTCCCGTTTACCTTGGAAAAGGGCCGCCCCTATAGAAGATGATTTGACCGCAAAACAGGACCCAAACTCTAGCGTATAGTCTACATTGTCTTCGTTAGCAAATGTCTGACAGCTGTTGCAGGCTTTCGTAATTATGGGTGCATACAGGGTACTTTCCTTTCTTGTGCTTTCGCCAATAGATTCATCATCAATCCTAGGAATTCAGCGAAGGTGTCGAAAACATGAAGAAGACTAAAAGTTGCATGGTTAATGGCTTGGAAGCGAAAATGGGACCTCCGGTTAGGATATGCTCTGCTTGTTGTTGAATTCATGCCTTACTAAATCGCTGGCAGGCGCTCGTTGCTCTTAGTAATGGTGTGATGCGGGATACGCGCGTCTTCCATTTGGACGCTGATTGGATCCAAAAGTACAACACACAGGGTACTTGATGTGTTCCTCTGTGTGTCCTCCGGCTTATCCACCCTTATAGTTCAAATGGAGTGTGCATCCGCCAATGCATGGGACAAAGGCGGGTCGAAGTTGGTTCGAGAAGAAGCTCCTCGCAGACTGGAGACTTTAGGATGGGATCCTGTTCGCCGTGCGTTGTCTATCACCGTGCGGTGAGCGCTACCTCGATCTATGGTTATGTTCGTAATCCTGAGTACTCGCCATCTTCTTAGATGCTGGGTAATGCGTGGATTTTACGAAGGTACACTGGGTGATGCGTCGGCTGCAATCGAATACTTTCGGCGTGCTCTTGATGTCCTGGAATGGGGATCTAATAAGTGGATGGATGTTCCTCAAGACGATCGTGGCGTCATCTTTGAGCTCTCCTTCATCCGGGGCGTACGAAAGATGTACATGGAGGCATTATGGAAGGTAAGGATTAGAATGTTGAATTTATTACAGGCCTTAACGATTCGCTTGGGTATAAGGGATATTCTGTGAAGGGTCCCGAAATTGGGCGTACCATGGAGGAGATTGCAGAGATTGCTCGCCAAATGATCGTAGAGACAGAATCCAATCCTCCGCCCAACAACTCGGCCGACCCCGGATTTTTTGCTTCATTTTGGCTTTACCCTAGAGGCGCTGCACTTGCGTAAGTAACACGTTTGATTCTACTCCTATTGGTCTAAGGTTATGCCACAGCATCCTGGGTTGGTATCATATGCAATCGGCGCGCACTACGGAAGACGCAACAGAGCGGCGGGAGCTCTATACTCAAGCAGCAAAATATTATGCCGATGCAGCGGGATCGTACTTCAAGGATGATGAAAAACATGCCTATTTTCTGAAAATCGCACTTGATGCTCATTGGTTGCGTGGCGACCCCCTGAAGATAACGTTGCCTTTGTGCGCGAGCATACGCAGTGCTATCACCGGGATGAAGAAAATCTGGGAGTGTTCCGCAGATGCAATGAGCTTACAACCACAATTCGATGTAGTCTTGTCCTTTGAGACAGAGTTCAAGGAACGGCTCGCTGAGGGTAAAGCGAGTTTGGATGACATAGCTTGTCCCGACTACGCGGTAAGAGTATGGCTTGATTACTTTGTGCTATTTCTTTGACACATTTCATCCAGATCAAACCGCCACCATCAAAATTATTCAAAATCAGGAGCGTTAAATGACACTCTGGAGGTTGCTGCATCTGCGGCTGCATGTCGGTGTTTTTATATAGTCCACTGATCTATGTACCCGCCTAGTCTCACAAAGCGTAGTACTGACTGAAAGCATGCAGCAATTGACCTTCCCAACTAACGTTGTGCCAGAAGTATATAATATAATGTATGACATGACATGACGTGCAAGGTATTAATGGAATGTGTGCATGTCTCTCTAATTAGCTTGCTGTTCCTACTGCATGTACAATTGATAAGTGTTCCATCCGTGGTCATCCGTTCTATCGCTTAGCGTAACGCAGGAAACGAGATGCAACTGTGAAGCAAAAGCAAAGTTGAGTATAGTGTTAACAATGAACAGAAGAACACTTACTTATCGTGAGGATGAGGTTGAAAACTATCCATGAATAAATCGTTTCAATAACGAGGTACAATAGCATAGAAAGATAGTAACTCGCCGAAGTACGAAAAGAGAATAAACGCATCTCTCCACCTCTGAGAGAATTGGATATTCAAGGGTAGGAAGAACTCATCCCCCTTCGCATACTGGCAGTACTGACAAGCAGCTGTAGCATTGGGGTTGTTGAGGTAGCCACCAAAGGCGTTCACGAAGTCTTGACCCCACTGGTAACATGTCTGACCAGAAGGTGGATTGAAAATTTGGAATTCATCGCTCTTGCATCGGATGGTGAGGCCACTATATTGATTGTTCAGTAAAGGAAACGTCGCAAGACCATCATACGCACTGTAATTCTGTCGAGACCATCGCAGCCAGAGTTCTTGTATATGGAACAAGCTGGTATAGCCAAACTTTCCAGAAGTGTATCATGGTGGGATACGGAATAGTCACTCCGCAGAATATAGCCAAAACCAAACCAATGAAAGGATTGAATAACACAGCAACCTTGAAAGGAGATGAAGAGTGTGTTAAACAGACTAGTCTGACTGGAAAAAAATAACGTGTAGTACCTGTATGCTTGGCGAGAGCGCTGCTACCAGCTGCCCCAACGAAACACCGAACAGCAACATAAATATAATGATCAGTAACTGGAATCCAGTTCCCGGTGTGCCGGCACTGCCTTGTCCGAAGCCAATGGGATACACCTGGATACTGTGTAAATGTGTTACGACTTCATAATGGACAGACTTACCATTAAAACCCAGTAAAGAACACCGCAAACAATACTATAGGGTATTTCTCCAAGTAACTGACCGATAGCAAACACATAAGGGGAATATATACGACTGGAAGCCTCTGCGAAAAGTTCAAACCTTGGATTAATACACATGAAGGTTAAGCCTTACCTCGGATGAAAACTCCTGAAATAAATAAATAATGGTCAGAAGACATGAAGAGGGATGTTGGTCCCATACGCACGTCTGTTAAAGATGAACTGAGGCTCAATTTGAGCCATGACAAGAGTAGGCAACACAACAACCCAGAAACTACAAGCGTGTCGGTAAGTAAACGTTCTGGTCACAAGCGACCTACTCACATAGCAAACACTCTGAACTGCATTTCTCTGACGCTAACCCCAAGCTGCAGGAAGCACAGGGAGATAATCAGAGAAATGAACGTTGACACGAAGAATCGAGTGAGGATGTAGTCGGGAGACCTCCACAACGCTAAGTTGTTCCGCTGAACGATCATTCTGAGCTGGTAGAGGAAAGGCGTAGCGTCTAGGTGAAACGTTGAGCAGGTTGTAAGGATGCTGAGTAAAATACCAACAGGTGCTTAAAGTCTTGCGATCAGGTTCCGGGTGAGACAATGCTTCTTCCTGGATAGCTTTGATCTCTCTCCTGACCGCCTGGTATTCGGGCGAGTCCAACCACACATCCTTCCAGTCACGACCTCCTATCATTGGGCTGACTCCAGCACCGATGGCTTCAAGCATATACTCGGCCGGGTTCACGTTGGCCGGGCAATGTGCACCATGACGAGCGAAATATTCTCGGATAACACGAGAGTCTTCACCAATATCTCCGAAGTATACCGTCTCACCACCTCGTTCTAGGAGTAACAAGCGATCGAAACTCTCGAATAACAGGGAAGATGGCTGGTGAATTGTGCAAAGGATGGCCTGTCCTTGGTCGGCGAGCTTTCGCAAGAAACGAACCAAATTCCAAGCACTATACAGATCACACATCAATGCTGACGTTGAAGTTGAGCTCAGAATGAAATTAAGATACCTTTGAGCATCTAAACCCGAGGTAGGTTCATCCAAAAAGAGAAGGAGTTCCGGTTTGCTGGCTAGCTCGACTCCAATGGTGAGTCGTTTGCGCGCCTCGACTCCAAGGCTGAATACCAAGGCCTCTGATAGATCCTGGAGCTCCAGTAACTCGATCATTTCTTCAACGTAGTTGTCTTTCTCCTCCTTTGAGATGTGAAAAGGTTGTCGTAGATAGGCCGAAAGACGCATTGCCTCTCGGACCGTAGCAGTACCTACCAGTCCAAATATTGTTATCACCAGGCAAACAATATAGCATATGTCAGAACCAACCTTCATGAACATCCATTTGTTCCGCTGAGTAAATAGTAAGAAATACAGGGGTGGTAGGAAATCAAATGTACAGCATACCATAAGCTGTCCCTCGAGCGAAATCAGAGGTCAATGGCCGTCCAGCGACAAGGATGTCTCCGCTGACAATACCGATATTCTTTCGCTGAGCCAAGACATCAAGACACGTCGTTTTACCTGAGCAACGCGCTAAGTACGATTTCAGGATACCGGAAGGGGAGACATACCAGCGCCACTTGCACCCATTAGCGCGGTCAGTGTCCCAGGTTTTACATAACCAAATACGTCATGGAGAAGGCGAAGGGGTCCAGTCGCTGTGGGGACGTGGTAGTTCAACGACTCCCAAGTGAATGCCTTCGTCGAGCGAACTACACCACTGGGATATTTGGGGTTAGGAGCTGACCAAACTAGATATTCGATCTCTCTCACTTGTTCATATTCTCCTCGACTTCCAAGCCTTCCTCCTTTCTCCGCTGACGTTCTGCTTTCCTTTCACGCAGCAATTCATTCCGTTTCTTGGTATCGGCATCTTCTTTCGCATAGATATTGATCGAAAGGTTATGCCCGTATTGCTTTGGGTGAAAGTCAGACACATCAATATGGAAAGTAATTCATGTCCTCACAGGGAAGAATTCAAGAGCAATGAATTGAGTGAGCTGGAATGCGAGGAGAAAGCCAATGAGAATGGGAAGATTGCGCCGCCACATGTCAGAAGGATTAATGCCATATCCGGCTTGAAGGTAGCTTGTTCCAGATATGATGTTGCTACCGCCCTGTGAACCAAAGAGGGTGCACACTTGATTCGAGCTGAGACCGTTCCTATTTAATAGGTTAGTCATATTACAGGATTGGATGTGTGATTCTAGAGACTTACGGGTATTTGGTGACACCAAATCCGTTCCTCGGAATAATAGAGTTGCCATCACAAGTGAACTGTATGCCGTATGAGGATGCGGTCATGCAAAAAGGGAAAGGAAAATAAGACTGACCGATATTCGCATGAATTCATTTTCCATGCAACTCTGCCAAGCTGAAAAAAGGTATGATTAAAACTCAAACCAGCCTGGAAGCACAAAGACAAACCATATGCCATGGGGTTGACATAATACTGCACATAATGTTTTTAGGCACAATGCAGAAAGACAATAAATTACGCACGATCCAGAAAAGCCATCTCTTCATGCTGTTGACCGGGATCATATAGCCCGCGTATTGGATACTGGAACATCTTCAGAGACAATCAAATAAAATGTGTAGATAAAGACTGACAAGTTAGGTACGAAGAAGATCGCAAGGCGGAATGCGGAGTCGAAATTCACGCATAGAAGACCGAAAGTGCGAAAGAAACCCTGCATAGTGAGGTAGCCGAGATAAATGAACAGGTGGAAGGTAAAGAACGCTCCAGCCGAACGATGCAATCCAGAAAGAAAGTATATGATTATATTGAATATCAACACTCTGATAGCAGAGAAAGGCAGATCCGCCAAGATGTTGCCCATCGATACAGCGGACGGTCGATACATGCTGTAACTGATCTAAAACCAAGGGGTTAATGAGACTGCTACGGCTGCGCAACAAGCCTTGACTAACTTGCTTGCTTAAAATAGGCCTTCCGAGCATTTGAGCCGGCATCTGAAGAAGAGGTCAGGAATGACCGAGAAGAAAAATCAGTAGCTTACCTCTCCGAAAGCATCGAGGCATATAGTGAGTAGACCAGCAAAAATAACACTGCAGACCAAGGCTATGATTAAAGACAGCCTAAAAATAATACATGATCAACTTCACGTACCTTCCTCGGGTAAATGTCCCAGCAGACGTAGTCGGTTGGTTGTAGAAGGCAGCACCGATAGTAAATGCAAGAATCTGGAGTCGGAATATTAAGCCAGAACACACATATCCAATCAATGAGCTTACAATCGCGAACGTGAAGCTAGTCACCAACTGGAACTGATCCTGCAATCTCATCTGGAACTGGCGCACCGTCAAAGCTCGGACCTGTCCTGTGAAGCCAAGCGTAAATGGACTTTTCACTGAAACACCTTTCTTCTTGTCATCAGCGACAGCCTGGCGGAATGCCTCTTGGTCTGCTTTCTCAGTCTGCATGAAAAGTTTATACTTTTCTCGAGTATCGTCATGGTCATGAGCAAGAGTAGATAAGAGGTATGCACTCTCAAGCGCTTCTGGGGTAGATGGAGTGTCCCTGGCAGAGCGCCCAGGTGCAAACTGGCGTTCATTACGGTCGGTGCAGCCAGTCAGATAATCGGCCGTACTTTGACGAGGAAGAGCTTTATAACCGAGACCTTCGAAATAGGCACGAGCTTCTGAGGGGCGACCGAAGAAAACCTGACGCCCCTCGTCGATTACCATGACCTTATCAAACAAGTCGTATATGCCTTCACCAGCTTGATACCTGAGCTAGATCAGATATCCTCACATTGGGAGATTCGGAAATTTGTGCTTACAACGAGACGAAGGTGGTTTGACCCAGAACATCGGTCATAATCCTAAGACTCTTTACGAAATCCAATGCGGTCGATGCATCCAAGCCTCGGGTGGAATTGTCCCAGCACTGCACGCGAGCGCGAGTGGCCATCATCTCGGCAATACTAACACGCTTCCTCTCTCCGCCGGAGACGCCGCGTACAAATTCGTCACCAACCAGAGTTTGTTTAGTGTGGGAAATATTGAGCATCCTCAGCAATGTGTCTTGGACCTCGCTGTCAAACTGTTTTCGCGACATGTCCGGTAGGCGCCCATTCGGACCTGGAGTTTTACTTCGAATTTCGATGTCAGTGTCAACAGACACTGCGTCCCTAGGTAAATGACAAACTTACGTAGATAACGCAAAGGACAGCGTCTGGGCGACAGTCAAGGTAGCAATGTGGATGTCATCTGTGCCGAAGAGATCGGATAAACTTCGGGGAGACCTAGGTTGCGAACCCACCTTCTTGATTGTATACCACCTCCCCTTTGTAGCGCTTGGCCATTTCGTCAGCCTCGATTCCTGCATAGAGCACGCGACCTGAAACATTCGCATAACCTTCGCGATGGTTTGCAATAGTCTTTAGGAATGTTGTACAACCTGACCCAGGGCATCCGAGAACGAGACACATTTCACCTGGTTTTAACACTCCGGAAGATCTATGGAAGTTCTTTAGTATCGTCATTCTCCCCGAAGTCAGGCAGCAATAGCTCACTTGTGAAGGATTGTCCTCGTATCACGATTTTTTGTAGGGAGCAACGGAGCGATCCAGCTCCATATCCAGAGGAGCGGTCCCAAAAAGAAAAAGAGTGTAGCACCTGAAAAAAAGGCGTCGGTAAAGCTTTCTGTCAATTATGAAACACTTACCGCCTAAAGTTCCTACATAGAACTAACGATATATTAGATTAGATGTGGGGCTTACCAAGACATTGATTACCCTGTAACTTACCTTGAAATCCATCCCACCCATCACATCAACCCGCAGATCCTCCCACACCACTCCGACATGCTAACGGACTGTTAAACATCAAAGAATGCGAAACGCGAAGATCACCAACTTTGTGTTTTATACCAGCTTGCTGATACGCATCATTTGAAGATGTGAGGTACTCACGAAGGTCAAAAAGCTCCGAAACGTCCTTGCCAGTCTTTTCTATGTCGCCTTGAGAGGATAAAGTAGCAGTAGTTGACTTTTGTCCTTGCGCCGATTGCTTTGACAAAGAGCGCGCAAGAGCATTGAATTCGTTTTCGGCGCGGATGACGTCGATACCCGAACTTGAAAATCCCGGTCTGGAATCTTGCTGATTCTCGTCGTAGAGAGTAGCAGCGTCGACGGGGGTGTCAGACATTGCCCAATGGAACGACTACTAGTGGAGAAACTGGACGGGTGGATTAACATGGTCCCAGGTCCCCTTCTGTTTAAATGATATTGCAGATATAGAACTGCAACCCCTTTAGGCATGTGTCTTTTCCTGCTGAATAATGGATAGGATTAATAAGCAGTCCGGCCGCCTTGGCGTCGACTTCGAGTCATTAAAACTTGAGGTCTATCAATAGTTGATAGATTTTATTACACCCTGTCCGACTCTCTAGGGCATATTGCCAGTTGGAGTGCGAGCCGGAGCCAGAGCGTAAGTACTCCAAGGTACTCGAGTGCGAGTCGGAGTCAGAGCATACTCCAGCTGACTCTCCTCGTGTTTGACTACGCCGCCGCCACCCAAAATGAACCTGGTAAGTGAACACTAGAAGGATTCAGAATTCTAGAAATCGTACGATGGATATCATCATCTCTTCGTGTTTCGTGCTGCAACATCACCTTGACATCAGCACTGTCGTGTAAAGCTGACTGTAGTTCAAGGTGACGGCCCGGAGATAAGCAGGCTGAGTATACCGATTGATCAAACCTTACACACTGACTCTTACATATGTGAGTTTTCGAGAACCTTCATATCAATGCAGTGTAACAACCCTACTTCCCAATCAATCGGCGCAACCAGTTCTCCAGTTAGTATATTGGGAAGCTTTCCGACTTGTTACAACGGGACTTTCAATCTGGCCCCCTACACGTGGACTACAGTCAGATTCCACCTGTGACTTGGAATATACGTATCGGTCAATTTGAATTTGCTTCGAGTCAACGCTTGTCACGCTAATTACCGGCTATATACTATAGTGTTCAAACAGCTACCCCTCGGAAGGTCCAACCGCGACTCGATCAATTGTGTACCGGAAATTCCGGAATCACGCCTAGTACCTACCAAGTGCGCCGACCCGATTTCATTTCGCTTGTCGATGTAATAGCCGTCTGCCACTCTCCGAAGCTCTCTCCGGCCCCTATATATACATGATCAGCGGAATCCTTTGTGGCCCATTCATATCGCTGCTCTAGCGCGGGCAAAGCGGACCTGACCTTGATCCTTGATCATTTGGACTACTTACATCAACATGTGGCAAGCGCTACAGTATCAAGCTGGTACTTTGCTACCTTCTTGCATCTCTCTGCAAGACGTTCAGAACGAGCTATCCTTCCTTGGCAGAAGTCCGAAGCCACAAGTTCTTTGCTCATGCCGGGCCCACGAGGTTTGTCCTTGGAGTTAACAGCTAGACGTCAACCATGATTGAAGACAGTTCGCCCTGGCCGCTTCACAGCCTGTCATCTATTTTTCATCCGCGTCCGATCTTTCTCTATGGTCATTTAAATAGCCCTCTTCTCTGCACCGTTGTCTTTGGGCTTGGTTCCTATCTCTCCAGAATGTTGTTCCTCCCCCTAGCACTCCTTTTGACCTCCATCCCTGCCATTCTTTCTTACACAAGTGCATCAACCCAAAATCCATCCACCGAGAGTTTCCACACTAGCACATCCATACCCTATACGAGCACGAGCTCTACCAGCACATCCAGTGCGAGCTCCACCAGTACAACCAGCACGAGTCCCATTGGTACATCTAGTACAAGCTCTACCAGCACATCCAGCAGTAATTCTCCTACCAGTACGTCCAAGAGCATGAAACGTGGTCTCGCCTTCTCAGCAGGTGGCACCCCGGGGGATCTGAACAACGCCAACCAAACGAATAGTCTCATCACCTGGCAATATGACTGGGGCAATAGTCCCGCCACATACATTACTGACTCGCATATCGAATACATACCGATGCAGTGGGGCTCAGCCAATGCCAATAACTTTGCAGCCACCGTCAAGAGCCAAGGTGCCACGATTATATTGGTAAGAAGGAGCAAGCCTTTCATTTTAATTTAAGTTTATCTTTCGAGAAGGGTTTCAACGAACCAGACTCTTCCGGTCAAGCGAACATGAAAGCTAGTGATGCAGCCAGTATCTGGCAACAGTCCATACAACCCCTGAAGGCGTCTGGAGTTCGCCTTGGGGGGCCTGCTGTCAGCGCCCCTGGGACAGGTATACCCTGGCTGATCGCCTTCTTTGCGGCCTGTTCCAATTGTACGATTGATTTTCTACCAATCCACTGGTACATGTGGCAGTCTTCTTGTGTGTGAGCACTCTGACTGATGATACAACCCAGGTACGGAGATGGTCTCGAAGGGTTTTACCAGTATTTATGGGCAATTCATGGCGAGTATCCGACGATACCTATATGGGTGACAGAGTTTGCGAGCACGTCGACAAACGAGTCGGGTCAGTCTATTTATTCTTTCTCTGGCTAACGTCAAGCCAACGTCGGTTCCTGTCTAGTCGTACTTGATTTCCTCAATCAATCCACCACGTACTTGGATACCCTGGATTGGGTAGAGCGATATGCGTGGTTCGGATACTTCGTGAGTAAATTCTGCAACGTCCCAAACCCATTGGCGGCTGATTGTATGGTCTGAAAGCGTCCAAATAATAATGCTCTAACCAGTGAGTATCAACAACGCAACGGCTTTTGTGGTATTAATCTTTGTCCAGATCTGCTGGACGCCGATGGCGGTCTCAGTGCCTTGGGTCAATTGTATGTTGGTGCTAAGACAGTCCACACCCAAGTTGTCACCCAAGCTCCTACCCCAACATTCACGACTATCAATGGGGGATACAACCCGACGCAGGGGATAGTTACTACCTACGCAGCTTCACCAAACCATGCTATCCACCGATGGGTGATTCTACGCAGGGAAACACTGTGTCTGGGTGCCGCATTGGCTGGTGCCGTTGTTGGTGCCATTTGGTTGTAGATAGGCAAGCGCCTGAGTCAACAATCGGGACCAGCCTAAATATCATCCTAGTAGTATTCTGTTTAGTAAAGCACAGCCGGTTGTAGCATTCACGCTGGCTATAATACCTCGCATGGCGTTATCGGCTATCATTTATAGTCGTTCTCTGTAACAGCTTGGCAGCCGTGAGTACTTACCAAGATCCTGTCCACACGGATCCAGACATTCGCTGCATATGATGCCTGATACATTTTTAGCTTCAAACTTCAAAGTTTCACCCATCATGCAATCCTGCACTTGTCACGCTGCTGATTCATGCATATCATGCATCCTTCCACGTCGGGTCTATTGAAATAGACGCTGAACGTTTCGTGATTAACCATGAACCTTTGAAGCACCCGAGCCCAAGTTTGAAGTCATATTCCGAGTCGGAGTAGGTCGTGAAGTAAGTCACACCAGGATACGTATCAAACTTGGTTTGCCTGCTTCCATATGCCAATAGTATATCACCGTTCAACTCGTGCAGATCAAATATCGGCACAAGTACACGTCATCGATACATATCATGCGTACGCGCGTCAGGGGAGCTCCAACGGTGCGACACTGCGACAGGAGACGATTCATAACCCTTGATTCAGCTGTAGCTTCGTGCAGCTTGACTCATCGGACCTTCTTTGCCTTGAGCAAAACACACTGGACTGCAAGTAGGCAAGTGACTATGTAGTAACTTTTACCCAGCAAAGGTCGAACATAGTGAGCTAAGCCTGTAAAGTGACCGTGTTGACCTAATTATAGGTCGGTTGACAGAACCTTGAAGACCCGCTGAATGTTTGAATTCACGTTTTGTGCCACCGTGCCAGTACTTATATGATATGAATGAGGCCTCGGCGCCTCAGGCCAAAGGCGAAAGGCCTCAAAGCCTCAACGTCGGAGTCCATGCGAAACGCGTGAACATGTGTACGTTGCTGACAAATATGTACACACGTCACCCCGCACTTCTTTCGGAACTGCTGGCAGTAGTTCGACATTGGACTATGAAAGCAACAGCAAGTCTACCCTTACTTATCTTGGTGCCAAGCGTGGTGTTGGGCCATGGAGGCCACCAACTCGCGGGGCCAGCTCCTGGAGAAACTATCCAGCAGTATGCTCAACGGCATGTATGTCGTCTCGTTCAAGATAATATTAAATATCTACCAACGACTAAGTGTGTCCATATAGATGTCTTCCGAGCACCACATGTAACTAGCTTATCGTTGTCACATGTGTTCTCTATTTACCTCTCTATGCTAGCGACTCCTTCGACGTTCGGAGTTTTCACCGTCTACACGACTTGAACGGGTAAATCAATGATTGGCGTGCTCTTTTAATCTTCTAACCTCGAGGCAGCGATGGTGTGTGGGACAGACCGGAAATAGAGGCAATTTATGGTGTACACCACGTCTACTCTACGAAGAAGTCGAAGGCAAGTGGTTTAATTCAGAATTTAAGTGGTCAGCTTGACCGTCCATGCAGGATGAAGCACAGCACCAAGAGAAAGCGAATCACATCGTGAATACTGTGCTGGAGAGGCTCGATCTTAACCATGACGGTCAAGTGACACCAGAGGAGTTGGAAAAGGTCGGCTTGGGCGGACTGCCTAATTTCAACGACCTAGGTGCGGAGGGACACCATTACGACGTAGAGAGTGGTGAGTATAAAGTTCTTCAATGTATTCTTCATTCTGTTCTCATCACCACCGTAGAATTCTTCCTGCATCACGAAGGTAATTTATATACCGGAATTCAGGCACTCGTGCAACTGACAATACGGTATGAACAGAACAATACCACTCGACGCCGGAAACTCAAACAGACGATGCATACAACCACCCTGAGGATGTCGAGCACTTTTCTCAGCACGAGGCCATTGAGCGCGAAGAAATTGAGCGAGAAGCGAAGTACCAAGGGATCACCGTCGAGGAAGCTCTGGAAGCTCAACAAGCTGTCCCACCCGCGCCCGCTCAGCAACCCCTTGGTGGTTCTACGCAGCAGGCTAACCACCTTGATTCCAACCCAGCCCACCCACACGACGACCAATCCGCACATATTCCACCAATTCAAGAGCCTCCTCCAATCAAAGTCACTCGTTTAACGCCCCCGGAGAAGCTAGATCCTAGTGTCAAGTACAAAGATGCATCGACTGAAGCGGCGAGAAAGGGTGAATGGGGTACCGGCTCAGCTGGCTACAAGCCTCCCACCGAGCCCGGTGACAGAATGAGGTTCGACCTACAGAGTGCTCTCGTTCATCCTTTTTTGCTGACACTGATGCCTTGTTTCTCCAGAAAAAACTTGCCTTACAAGGTATTTTATTCCTTTTTTTTGCCATCGAGACCTTGGATTCTAACCGCGCAGAACCGTATGCAGTACAAGTTCCGTCGCAGTTGGGGTGACTTCTAGAGCATGCAATTTTATGACGCATTTTAGGTTTGCGTTCCTTGATTTAGTTTAAGTTAACATTGTTCTGCTTGGACAGCAGGTTTCCTAGTGCTACCTGTGCAACTGTAAATCGTACTATGGTCTCGATATGCATTGCCGGCGTCTGGGAGAGCTGGACCCATCGGAGATGCATTTGCAACGATAAATAAAAATGCTAGATCAAACATATTTACGGTGGTATCAACGAACAGCTGCAAGCAAGGTATCTCATTGAATCTCTTTAGACATCCGTCTCACCGTCCATCAAACATATCATCCATAATACCTCGTTCGATTGCTTCCCAATCCACATTCCCGCCGCTAGCATAGACACTCTCGTAAGAAGTGATGCTTACATTGGAGAAAAACGGTATCAGATCTCGGATGCTGTCGATCTGTCGCAATGAATTCAGTAAGGGACGCCGGAGCGGTCTCTCGGACGTGAAATTTATTAGGTTATTTGGAGTGGTAACTCCAGAACGAGCTGGATCCTACGATAATAAAAATTAGTCAGGGTAGTTTTACGATCCACAAGAGCTGAGATTACCCCGACTGGAAGTGCACCTGCAATTTCAGCCAGCTGGTCCATCATTGCTTCTGGGAACCAATCGTCTGGACGGTAGACGGCATCAACTGTGTCTGTAATGAATATCCACTGATGTCTAAATGAAGCCCGTTAGCGGCATTTCTTGACCACGACATGAAACCTTGCATTTGAAATTCCTGTGTCTGCAGCACCAGAAGCAAATCCAAACATTTACTTGCAGCAAGGACGAGCTGTAAGTCCTCCGAACCGTCGGATGGCAGCGCTGTCATGGTCTGTTCGAAGATACGGTACTGTTGTAATTGTGTCAGCAGAGTATTACAAAGTGAAATACAAGGACTAACAAGCTCTGTCAATAAAACTGGCCAAAAGCTTGTGAGGTTGTGAGGCGACAACCGACACAGGATCGCCCGTACACATAGAAACACCTCACTCTGGACAATAGGCGCTGACACGTTTTTCAATATGTCAACGAGCTTCTCTTGGATAGTGGGTAATTGAGTAAGAAAGGCATTTTTATCTCCCGTGAATAGAACAAACGATAGTCGTCGAACATTGAGCGACCGCAGCAACATCTCATATTCCCGATTTGTGAAGATATTTGCAGAGGGGGCCGTTGTCACTTTAGCTAGACAATGGTACTGTGAGAACCTTGTTAATCTCAAGAGGCGTTGGAGCATACAAAGCACTTCAGGGAACGCTGTCTTGTCCGCGTCGAATAGTGTTTTCACAACTGGCCTCCATGCTTCTGCTGCCTCCCGACTGCAGTTGAAAAGTCTATTATCATTCAGAAGTTCCGTGACAGGCGGACGCCAAGCTTTCAGTGCAGTAGGTATTCTGGTCATCTCCCGCATAATTGCAAGGATGGTTGGATCCACGTCCATTGGTCTGTGGCCAAACTAATCAGAGGCAGAGCCATCAACGAGAAGCTAGTGATACTAACCTTGGTTTTCCTTTCATACAAGGGTTCACGATATAGTAGACAATGTTGTGACATGCGGCGGCAATTTTATCGTTGTCCACCAAAAGTTTGCGCAGGTTTGGCACGACACTGGATGCCATGAAGCTGTTGATCTAGAAAATGTGTGAAGTGAGAATTGAGAATGGTTTTGAATATGCATGAACATATTTACCTGGGCTACTACCTCACTGGAAGCACCCAGTTTCGGTGTGTCAGGCGGTGGCGGCGCTGAACTTGTGTCCTGTTTCTCCTCGAGCTTGCTGTCTGTT
>QOVE01003638.1:0-11424 GCA_003521275.1 Tricholoma sp. MG99 | reverse complement strand
AGGAATTCGCCTATAGGAGCATTACGGCATGAGAGGGTACGCGGAAATAGCAGCGTATGAACAGAACAAACCTTTCTCTGGCGGATTGTCGTTCTGGAGGTAAGGCTGGATGGACTTGTATTGCTTGTAAAACAGGGTCAGATCTGGTACAAGGTCCTTGACGATGTACACTGCACATGTCTCATTCAGCAAAATGCCTGTAAGAAGCGTAAAACATACTGTGTGGCAATGGATATATCTTGCTGTCTTTTCCCTCTGTTCTATCGATCCTACACAAACAAGCCAGGGTGTTCTGCCCGTCGATATTCATCGCACAAGATCCGCAAATGCCCTCTCTGCACGAGCGGCGAAAGGTCAGCGTGGGGTCGACTTCGTTCTTGATCTTAATGAGAGCATCCAGGATCATGGGACCTGTCTGGTTGAGGTCGATGGTGTAGGACTGCAATGTAGGTTTCTTGGCGGGTTCATCCGGGTTCCAGCGGTAGATTTTGAATTCTTTTAGAAGAACAGGCTTTTGAACAGCTTGCAGGCGTGAAGCTGTTGTGCTAATGGCGCGAGTGAAGCGCTGTGAATGGAAAACTCTGGACAACATTGTCGCGACTGTCGCTGTGGTCGTCGAAGTCGAGGAACTCTGTAAAGGAGCTTCGCTACAACGAGTCGCGCGTAACTCCGTTCCGGGTCCGAGCCAATCACAATCCAGTCATTTGATGACATAAACACCCTTTTTACAACTATACACCAAAATGCTCGGTATCGAGGACTACGGCAGCGACAATGACAGCGACCACGACGTACCTCCCAAAAAATCCACATCGGAAACCTCATCGATATCATCGAGCGGTCCGACCCAAGCTGCGAAACCTAAGCGACCGAAGAAGATTGCTATTGGGCTTCCTAGCCTGTCTAGTGTCAAAGACGACGAGGATGATATCTTGAAAGACGAAAGACCTGCAAAGAAACCACGCTTACAGTCCGGTGCTGGTGTATCGTCCCTTCTGTCGATGTTACCTGCGCCGAAGCAGAAGCATCCATTACCTTCGCCCTCTGGCCGTGAACGAGTGCTCGGAGGTGGCAGTGGTCCCGGCCTCGTGTTCAGCACTCGGTCGCAGGTTGTAGATGGTGTTTCTGATACCCATAATGGTCGTGACACTGGGACAGAGGATCAGGTGGTACCTCCACCAGCGAGTAATGCTACAGATGCTGCTACACAACATTCGAGTGCACTACACCCTTTTCTTCCGCCATCACTGGCCAAAGGGAAGCCAAGTATATCGGTTGAAGAAGGCACCAATCCTTCTCGGACTCGAACGAAGAATCCCGCGCCTGCAGTCGATTTCTTTTCATTAGGTTTGTTCTTGCGGTCTACGTCATGTCCCGACTAACAAGCTACCAGAGAATTCAACGAAGACCACTACCGCTATCGCTTCAAGCTCTACTTCATCACTTCTTTCATCACTATCTTCCGCCCCTTCGATACCCACCTTTGAACCACCAGAGCCTTCACAGACTGATCCATATCCGGGCTATTATCAACTTCCATCGGGTACGTGGGCAGCTCATGACCCAGTAGTGTATGCCAAATTCGTCAAAAAATGGGAGTCCGAGTATAACGCGCATGTGCGAGCGCTAGAAAAGGGTGCAGTCAAGGGTTTCGAGGGGTTGGACACCGCTGCAGTGGAAGAGGTCGATGCTATGAAAGAGATGGAGAGAGCGAAAGTAGAGTTGAAGGAAAGGGAAGAAAGGAAAGCTGTAACAAGAGGTGCAGATGGTGGCCCAGTGGCGCCCAAGATGACACTGAACGTGAGTCTCCAAAAAATGAGCTTTGTATACGCTAATTGTTTAATTTGGATGGATAGGCAAGCAAACTGAGTGGGATCGCACGATCTAGACATCAGTTGTCTACTCTGCTGAAAGAAGCATATGAGAATCGGGAAGCGCTGGAAGAGAGGATTGCCCAAGGGCGACGGAATCGAAAAGAGGCTGGAAATAAGTATGGTATGTGACCATTTCCTATGTCTTGTTGATCTGCTAACCTGAATCTCGTAGGCTTTTAGTGTTCTGTATGAAGCTTTGGTTTCTCCAGTCTCCACTAATTACCTATGGGATAGCACCTATTCCATGACCACCTGTACACAATTTCAGTCAGTCTCGACTATTCCCGTCATTCCCACCACTCCGTTCTCGTCTATACACCACAGCTTGATGATATTCTTGTCAGTCCAAGAACCGCTTATGGTCATTGCACGTTTAACAATCATTGGATTTACTGCGCGGTATTCAAAGGATTTGAGTTGAAGACCAGGGTTGTGGAAGACTGCCGTCTCCAAGAGCATCAATGCAGTAAGTGGTCCATGCACGAGACGGTCTAAACCATGGTATTCATTTGCTAGCGCCAGAGAGGCCGGTATAAGACGACCTACCAGCGTAACCTTGGCATTTCTGAGAGTATTCTTGATCCAGGTGAATATGGTGTGCATTGAATGTAAGGGCGGAGAACCGAAACAGTGTTGTCAGGCTTGGTGTATATTGAAAGGAGAAATCAGCCGAAGCTGGTACATCTTTTACTGTATTTTGTCGGCTCAGGGCGTGAAGAACGTATGAAATCATGAAAGATCACACCAATTCGGACACCCTTGTTCACATCAGCATTACTGGAGAGATATACGTGTGCTCGCTCCTCTATCACTGACGGGCCTTTCTCACCCTCCATAGCGTAATCCATCTTCTGGACGACAAATATCATAGAGGCCTTGGAAGAATCTGTGAACCCTTTCTTCTCGATTGTAGCCAGGGTGGACGCTACTGTTGCTTTCTGCCCGATTATGAGGGGATCACTATTGTGCCAAGACATCTTTCCCCCAGCCCACATTCTTCGTGTAAATGGCTTCGGAGGGGAAAAGGTGTCCTCCGTCCCGTCCTCGCGCAGCTGGGACTCTGGTACACGTTCATGAAAGAATGCGAGATGATGACCATAACCGAGTGGAGATGAAGCTATGGGCGGTTGGTATGGCTTTCGCGTGCCGTCGCGAGTAGGCAGGGTAATGTAGAGGTCAGACAGGTGTTCTACATGGAATGAATCAGAAAGCACGAGTTTCTTGGAAAAGCTTGAAGATATCCATTGGTCAAGTGCCTCGATGTTGGAATAATGACGGTAGGACCGGAGATTGGGTACAAACCTGACTCGGAACGGCCTGAACATCGTCGTGCCCAAGTCGTGCCTGTGAGAATGAGATTCTATCTATGGAAGTCTATTTCAATGGGAATTTCAGATGCGATGGTTCGTGAATTGTCCCTGCAAACGGCTTAAAGTTCAGGCCCGGACTGGCCTTCAAGCATTGACAAGTATTGAAGCAAGTTCCCATAGTGACCATGAGTCTGGCAGCTCCGACTATCAATCTTATCATGAAGAGTCATATCCAAGTGGTTCACGAACATATATAACTGCCAGGATCTTGGTCTGCAGAAATTCAAATCGTCACAAAACCCGCTTTGTCTCCATCACCATGTCCAAGTCTCCACTTCCTGAATCCGAATTCAGTCTTCCAGGGTTTGGGCTGCCTGTCAACTTTCGGGCGGAAAACATGTTCAGAAATGCGCTGGACACTGCTGACCTATACGATGGTTATGTGCAGTGTGTATTCCATCTTTCTGTGCTACAACTTGAGTAACCTGTAAATAAGATTGCCTCTCACAACACTCCGTGAATTCACAATGTTGCATCTTATGAATCAGTTGACGGATAAACCTGATTGGCATAAGAAGGCAAGCTGGCTGTGTATCATTCAGCTACGAGGCTGATCAAGCATAGGTGTTTGACGAGACCATCGCATCAAAGTGGAAGACGGAGGCGTTATCGGCTGAGGGCAATGATATCACACAAGCGATGGTAGATTGGTGCATCGACGAGCTTCGATACAAGGCGAAGATCTTCGAACAGACCGGTGCTGTCAGCGTCTACAACGGGGATGTCGTCAAGTCCGATAATGTCATTCCGGACTCGCTCAAAGCAGCATTAAAGGAGGCTGTAGCTGTCTTGGAAGATGTTCCCGCGCGTGAAAAGGACTGGCATCCCGGTTCTGATGAAAAAGTCCTTGACCTCGTTCATCCCTCATTATTTCCTCTTGTGTACGGACAGAGTCGTATCCTGCCTGACAGCCTTGTAGGGCTTGAGGATTGCATCAAACGGTGTGGGGAAGGAGAAACTGTACCAGTGCCTTCTGATCAGGAGACCAACGGTGGGGCGGAAACAGGTTCTTACAGCAAGAAATTCCAGTGGCTTCCATGTGAAGTCGATATCTCTGGCAGTGCTGCCAAGTATGTCATCGCCCCCTGCCCATAAACTCCGAGCTGAATATAATTTTCTATATTGCAGGATCACGAGTTATATCAACAATCTTCATCCCCAGAAACACCAAAAGCTGTATAGTGTCATCGAAGACATCATTTCCCGTGCCATCCCGTTGTGGAACCTCACCCTTACTCCTTTAAAAGCCGAGGACCTGAGATATCCCCGCATCCACTACAGTGATACAGGCCGTGACGGATTTGATGCAGATGAGGGCGAAACTGAGGAACTCTCACAGCCTGAGCCAGGACCGTTTCAGCCACCGTCGGTTCCAGACCACATGACAGACTGCTTTTTTGATAATGGGAAATTGAAGCCAGAGAAAAGTGTTGACCTCAAGAGGGACTACAGCAAGAAGGGGCTCCAGGTCATTGTAAAGCTGGCAAATATCCACTTGTCACCCGAAAAGCCCCACTACGAGGGAGGTTCGTGGCATGTCGAAGGTCAACTGGTAGGTTTAATCTGTTTTGTCCCGTAACATCTGATGACACGCTTCTGTATAGAACGAACATATATGTGCAACTGCCATATACTACTATGACAGCGTCAATGTTACTAGTAGCCGCCTTGCCTTCCGGCAACAATCCAGTACCGATGCTGCGTCAGATATCGGATATGCACAGGACGACCATGATTGGCTGACGGTTGTATTTGGGTGTCATAATGAGGGCCCAGGTGTTCAGGACGTTGGCACAGTGGACACAGTGGAAGGCCGTCTTCTCACATGGCCAAATGTTCTACAACACCAGGTTCAGCCTTTTGAGCTCGCTGATCCTAGCAAACCGGGACATCGGAAGATTCTAGCACTGTTCTTGGTGGACCCGAACATCCGTATCATATCTACCGCTAACGTACCTTGTCAACAGCGTCAGTGGTGGCGCGAGAACATCCAAAGCGGGAGTGGTGCCATCACTGAGTTGCCAATGGAGCTGCAAGACCATGTATTTAGACAGGTAGAAGATTTCCCTCCAAGTCTGGACGAGGCCAAGGAGTTGCGGCTTGAACTGATGGAAGAAAGGAAAGATTTCGTGGTGTGGCACGACGAAGAGTTCAAAAGCCACCATACATTCTCGCTTTGCGAGCATTAATAGGGATAAAATGAGGCAATTGGATGACTAAAAATAACTCGCTATATAGTTCTGACCCTGATAATCGCTGCTTATTCGGTTTGAACAATCAGTGATGTTCCTGCAGACATGTCACCGATAGGCTTACCTTCTCACCACGCTGTTCAGCCCAAAGCGCAGAGTCCGCCTTCCTTGAGGCCGCGCGCTATGCAACCCGTTCCACCCTGCAACTCGCCTGCATGTCTGACGAGTCCTTGCCGCCCGATATCACCGTGCTAGGGGACGACGATACAGAGTTCTTCAGGACTGTCCATGGTCGCACTCTGAATACTTTGAATCCGAGATACATGCTTCCGGTGGATGCAGATGAGATCGAAGTGCGAACATTCTTGCTGTTCCTTGTCCACTCGTTGATGCCCATCACACATATAGCGTTCAAACATACATCACCGACTATTACAATTCGTGTTTGGGGGTAGGAACTACGTTGGCCCTGTCAAGGAAGCCTTGCAATTTGGCCAACGCCGTCGAGGTACATTTCACATTTCATCGCTATAACCAAAAAAAAATAGCATGTAAACACTACTAGTTCTGGATCTCGGGACAGGAGGCGGCTTTTGGTAAGCAGTGTCCTCAGACAAAGGGAGAGATATTTACCAAGCTTCTAGGGCGATAGACATGGCAGATGACTTTCCCCGAGTCGACGTGATTGGGGTTGACCTCGCCCCCATCCAGCCCAAGTAAGTGCGCAACAACTCTCCATGGTGCCTGGAAACGAACGCCCAATTCGACCTCCTTTATGTAAAGGAGCGTACCACCCAACTGCACGTAAGCCCAAACCAGTTACATTCCTTTAATGCTTGATGGAGACCCGCGTAGCTTTGAACTATGTGACCTCGATCAACCGAACGTGCCGTATCCCGATAGTCATTTCGATTTCGTTCATGCTCGATCTATACTAACAGGAGTACGTGCCGCCCCTGTCTGTCTGTGCACGGTCCGCTCATCTTCTGTTTTTTTCTCAGGTCCACGACTATTCGAGATTGCTGCGAGAGATGGCTCGGTTGCTTCGGCCCGGTGGTCTTTTACTTCTTATAGAGCCCGACTTGATCCCCAGAATAAACGGGAGTGTGGATCCTGGCGGATCCGACGACTTTGGTCTCCGCGGGTGGTTGACATTTTGGGAAACGTATAGAAATTGTCTGAAGAGTCAAGGAATAGACCCTACGGTGCCTCAGCACTTGGTGGATCATCTTGTTGCCACGGAGGCGTTTGAAAATATAGTTACGAGAGACTATCATGTTCCGGTTGGATTCAGGCCTAGTGGTAGGTCGTTTTACCCCCCAAGAACGATATTCGAGTATTGACTGGCCGAGTTCAGATCCACACTTGCTTACCATAGGTCAACTGCAGTGGATGGATTATGAATATTTCCTGCCTGCGGTCAAGCCATTTTTTCTGTCTGCTGGACTCTCCGAGGGCAACGTAGAACGTATCATTGCAGATGCTCAGCATGACCTTTATTACCCTGGGGCCGCGCACATCTCCGCCCAACTTCATATTGTATATGCATCGAAATGCCTGTAACATACGGTACAGATACCCATCAAAAGCATAGTGTTAAATGTCCGAAATTGAGGAATCTGGAGTGGTGGCGTTACACGTTGCGACGGCGCGTATCTGTCAATAGAGTATAGCATAACGTCATCCTCGAGTAAAGTAAGCCTTTGCTCCATGTGTCGCCAGCTCGGTTTTGGCCTGAGATGGAATGAGATGAGTGGCAAGGGTGAATAGAGGAGAGCAGACCTTTTCTATTGTGTGACCCGCGGCGGAGTGGTGAGCGTAAATCTAGAGTGGATGAGAGATAGATGCGGAGAGGTCATATAGACTTACTAGACGGTAGTAATAGGCATTTCCGAGGCCCTGGAGGAGCCATCCGATGGTAGCAAGAAGGGCGAAGATGGCAGTACCCCAATGGCGGTTAGTAAAGAGTGTTATCATGCGGAAGAAGCCAGCTGAGCCAGAGCTGCGGAAGGGTAAGATAAGAAGGAAGAGAGGATTGTCCTCGGGATAACATACCCTGGAACACCGATGATCCTGGGAGGGGAGAATGAGGGGATGATGAAAGGTAAGAGGTGGTGGTGTGCTTACATGTATGCACTAAAGAGAAGATGGAACCCGCCAAAGAAGAAGTAGAGATCTGGGTGGGGATTGATGGGGAAAGGAAGAAAGGAGAAGGGTGATAACTTACAGTAGTATAGAGATTGCTCCTAGTAGACGAGAAGTGAGGAGAGAGGAAGAGATAGATGGAAGGACGGACCTTCATGTAACCATTGTATATGGGGCTTTTGGTAATATATCAAGTAGTTGTCCGAGGAGAGACGAGGATAGCTTACCGATACCAAAGGATAAAGGAGGTGACAGGAATGATGAAAAGGTAACTGGGAAGAAAAGAGTGAGTAAAGGAAGATAAGAGGGACGGGTTAGAGACCCTATACTGGCACCAAGATCGCTAGCACCGTCTGATTGACCGCTGGCAAGAATAATGATACAGGCGACGGTGTTGAGGATAAGGGTGACTAGTAGAACAATCCATAGTTGATACAAACGAGTTATGAGGGAACGGGAAGCTTCGGGAATTTCGTCTTGAATTGAATGAAAGAGGAGGTTAAGGTCTGGGGGAGGGAATGTTACAAGGGATTTGAAAGAAATAAGCGAAACATGCAAGGTGGCCAGTTGTTTCTGCCATGGCGACGTAAATGGTCAGCTTTTGCAGCGAGTTCTTGTTCACGGCGTTCAATGTCGCGTTCGCGTTGCTGGAGCTGTTCGAGCCTGGCAGCTTCAGCAGCATGTGAAGGACTGATGGGGTCGTCGAAAGGATTTGTATCGAGAGAATGAGATGAAGCAAAGGGATTTTGATTATCTGTGAAGAAGAAATGAGTGAAAATATATAAATTTAAAAAAGAAAAAACAAACCCATGGAAGTGGATGGAAGCGGCGTGCGTCGGCAAGTGACAGTTTCAGGAGAGTTACCGTAAGCAAACAAGAGTAAACAGGTAATATAAATAATAATTTTGAGGATAACGTTATTGCCTGCTGCTCTGTTAAATACGCCCACTCGCTACCCCCCCCACTTTCGTTTTAGCCAGCCTGCCTGCCATGCTCGCAATTTCCATTCTCTTCTTCGCTCTCTTCTCCATTGCCTCGTCTCTCGTTATTCCCCGCCAGACCCCCCC
Organism: Tricholoma sp. MG99; assembly: GCA_003521275.1. NCBI lineage: Eukaryota > Fungi > Basidiomycota > Agaricomycetes > Agaricales > Tricholomataceae > Tricholoma > Tricholoma sp. MG99. Next base: position 2,776 of record QOVE01003638.1, on the reverse strand, counting down.
TGCTGGCTGGGCTACGGACTACCTGGAGCCTTACAAGCAATACCACGAACGGTACCTTGCTATTGGCTGCCAGAACGAGCATTCCAACACGCAGTTCTTTAACGATTGCTGCCATCCTCTTTTGGCCACCGAGACTCTCCAGACCGCTCGTCCTGCCAAATGCATTCCTTCCACCTCCACCTCTACCACCGACTCACCTGACCCATCTCCAGTCCCTGCCCCTGCTCCAGCTCCTCCAGCTTCAGCTCCTTCCCCGTCTCCTTCTCCTCAACCCTCACCATCTCCTTCCCCCAAGCCTGCTCCTGCTCCCGCCGCTCCTTCTCCTTCCCCCACTCCTTCAAAAGCTGCTACTTCTGCCAGCAACTCCGGTGGAGTGTATGTCCTTTCTTTCCTTCTATACTCTCCCTTCTCACCTCTTCCCAAAGTGCTACCTACTTTTGGCAGAATGGCGTCGCAGGTGCCTGCGGGACTGTCCACAGTGACAACGACTTGATTGCTGCCATTGGTCTGTCTCATCTCGTCTGCCCCTGTATCTCACTCACATTCCTATAGACGCCATTCGCTACGGCGACACTGGCCTTGTCTCTCTCCTTTGCGGCCGCAAAGTAAAGATCACAAACACTGACAACCAAAAGGTACATTGTTCTTCCCACCTTGTTCTTTTTTGTTCATCTCTTGTCCCTCTAGTCCGTCATTGTCACCATCGTGGATGCTTGCCCCACTTGCATCAATAAGAACTCCATCGATCTCTCTTACCAGGCTTTCAAGGCCATCGCCGACCCCACCACCGGCCAGGTCCCCAGTATGTACCTCGTCCTTCTCAATTCTCCTTCATTCTAACATTCCCTCCCTACAGTCGTATGGGCCTTTACCTCCTAGACGTTTTCTTTTTCCTTTATTCCTTCATGTATATATCATTACATCGACAAAGGACAAGTTCCTCCCACCACCATTAGCTCTGGAGCATCCATATACGAGCTAGTCCTCCTATCAACCCGATCCCGATTCATTCACCGCTTGATGCTCTTTCACGCTAGCTTGCTTGATGCTTTTTATGATCATGCTCGACGCATTGATGTGTAGACTTGTTCTCCTTTGTTACACACGCATACCCATTGTTACATAAACATTGGTGATATCCATCAGCAATACATAACTCGGTTCATCTTTTTTAAATCTGCCAAGAAACGTGCTCGTCGCGAGGTGTCATATTATGCTCACGCCCATATGGAACCGACAAGACTTTCCCGTTCGATTTCGGAACAACAGTTGTCGCCCATTTAATCATAAAATTTACTATTGCATGCCACACCGCACCGCACTTGGTTGTCACTGTCAGTCATGTACGACATCACGGCACGTTTGTATCATAGGCTTTTGGTGGCGTAGGGACGCACACATTTATTAATCCCGTCAGTGGGTCCGACGCAGCCCAGCCTCTACGCAGTTATCGACTCATCTCATCGTGCGCTATACCAACGCAGCTGATTGGGATCACCAATCCAGGGTCAACCGGAATAGCTAAAGCTTCTCCTGTCAACCCGTCCGGTGTAGTTTCACGGTCGTGCGTGTATGGGAACAACAAATCTGATGTCGTAACCACGACCAAGCCAACGACACGCCACGCCACATCCTCACTGCACGGAGTCCCTTGCCCGTCCAAACTTCAATGAATACTCCCATTTAAAGTCTGATTAAGTTGCATACTACGACGCGTCGGGTGTTGACCATAATATACATCTCCCACTGGCGTTTCCGCTCGCTGCGCGTTCCACGATGTTGGGATGGGAGCAGGTTACAGCCTGCACCGCAGAGACCCTGAGGGGGGTATCAGCGCAGAGTGGCACAAAGTAATCATCATGTTACCTTTGGGGATCTGCTAGCCTTGCTATGAGATCGCCCTGTGATAATTCAAAAATTAATAATATTGACTTGACACGAGACGAAGAAGCCTCCCAGCCACCTTGCACGAGTAGATGTCAAGAGAATGGTTCATGTTCCCAATCTGTGCAAGTACCGTCAATTTATTTTTTTAATTCCACAAGCTCACAACGTGCCGTGAAATGAGGAAAAATGTCAGGATTGGGGGACCACTGCGCTCGTAAGATGGTCAACCATTTACCCTATCACGGAAATTAAAGCATACATGTCATAAATTTTAAGAAAACACGTACCGTCTGGCAATTATGATGGACGCGGCTAAATGGTCGTGATGATGGAAAGGGCGAGGAGCTTTCGAATTTGGACGACTCGATATCCCACACTAAACAGCACATAGGTCATATAATTGGGATAGGACGGACATCATCACTCACATCGTAGGTTATCATCATAACTCGTACTCACAATCGCGCGCCCTCTTGGGTCCCAATACGCTGAGCTTACCGATTTGTCGTGTCGCCACTCCCCCCGTAGAAGCGATTTCCCTTTTTTGCTCTCGAGGAACTCGGAAATCGTAACAGCATCGAACTCCTGAGGTGGATGTCTAATGTCATCAGTAGTATTGTCAGACATCACTTTGGAGTCGTCGGGCGCTATATCTGGAAGCTCTGCAGCCATATGTTGCAAACTCCTAGTGTCCCAGATCCTTTTTCACGGAGGTCAACAACATACGTAGAGTAGGCATAGATACCGAGCCTCACTTCAGGGATCGGCTGTTACTTGCAGTCAATAGGAAATGAGGTCGCGTTGGGTTGATGCTGATACACCCTATCTTCTGGTCTGACAATGCATACCAGCGGGCTTTGCGTTTCTCCTCGCGCATGTCTAGATGCGT
>QOVE01003636.1:0-21333 GCA_003521275.1 Tricholoma sp. MG99 | reverse complement strand
AACAGATAAAATTCTAGAAGTATTACAAGGAGAGACCGTACAATACGGAGGGAAAGTCTAGGTAATACCGGGAGAAAGCGGATAAAATATTAATTAAGTAGAGGAGCTGCATGGTAGTAAGGATAAGATCGATCGATCGAGTCGTAGGAATTCTAATGGATAATAAATATTGGGCCTCAACGACCCAGTGATCAGCGAGAAAGCGACTCGACCATACTCTATGACGCTTGCTGCGTATGTGGATTCTTGAGGTTCCGGATCAATAATATCCTTTCTCATTCATAGCTTCTACCGCCTGGCGGGCAGCTAAGTCTCTAGCGCTGCCTTTTTTGCTGCTAGTACCACGGCCATATTCTATGTCGTTCACTAGGAATGGAAATGGAAGTGATGGTAGTGGGCAAATTGGTGGCTTGAGGCAAAAAAACTATGTGATGCACTCACCGTACACATAGGCTGTCCAGACGCAGTTGTTTTCAGGGCCCATGCAGCTTTCTTCCCAGGTCACTCTCATAGAGTGCCGGGTGCCTATATTATTGATTTCTGTTCTCCAGTCTGGAAAACAATATCAAAGATGGTTCGTCTAGATATCACGAATTGAACACGTACGACGCATTTCGAAGAAGATAATGAGGATAGGTAGGGTCTGCATCTACGCTCATCCCTTCAAGTTATATATGAATTCAACCCTGTGTGCTGTATAAAAATTATAGCGTTTCCCGCAGCAACACATCATGCTCAAAAAAAAAAAAGGACGTACATATACAATAGATATGTGGTTTCGGATCGACTGCTTTTGATAATCCTCGGATAATCGAGAATCCCGACGGACAACTTTAGTCCTGCCTCTTTGGCTACCCGCTGTTCGGTCTCCCTGGAAGTGGCGGAGGTATGAAATACATTAGGGAACCATCACCCAAAAAACCGTGACAGCCTGACAACCTGGTGTGCTTCTGAATAAAGACAACATAGATCTCATCGATTTGAAATGAATCTGAAAAACACAGCCCGTCCAGAGCAAATCAGTTTGTCCTGACGGTCACGTCGAGTAGAGTCGCACGTATTCGCTGTGACCCCAGCTGCGAAGGTAAGTAAATTGACCGAATAATAGAATTGTTAAGCTCCGGCGTCACTGCGATCTGAACCCGGCTCGCTTGTATCGACGCCTGCTGGTAGGTGGATATAGGATAATCAAAGCTGTGATATACAATCAGGGTTTAAACATATGAATAGGACAATCTTCAACGAATGACTCATTGGTATCTTACATATAACCTTTAGGCTGTATGGTGGCATCTGTCACGGCCAATACAACGAACTTTTGTTACAAATGGGCATAAAATGTTCCGCCTACTTCCGGTTTAAGGTGTGGGATGTAAACAGCTTTCGAGGCATAGACAGCGGAGAAAGGAATGCAGGAATGGAAGTCACATACCTTGAGTCATGGATATGAACCAAAATAAGCAGAGTGCCTTGACGACCTGATGTCGATACGATATCGTACATGTATTAGTAGGCGACGAAATAATGAACGGGAAAATCATGCCGTTGAATGTGTCATGACGAATGCTTCGAGCGCTAGCACTGCCGCACATCGTTTAATAGTGATAAAATAGGCACCGAAGGGGCGCTTAAGGTGCTTTCCCATGGATCTGTGTCATAGGCAGATGCCAAAGACATAGAAAAAGATCTGAGAATTGGAGTTCGTGATCCTATGGCTCTCTAGTGCTTCAGTCGCTGGCGGAAGTTCGAGTTCTCCGAATCATCATATTGAGAACATAATAAAGATTCCTCGGAACCTACCTTTAGACTGTCACGGTATAGTCGTGGGTAATACAGCACGTCCTGCAAGATCCGAAAATGTTGAAGATTGCTCTGGAATTCGAATTGATTAATGTGATGATTTCAAGTTCTTCGAGTTCGGCAATGGCCAAACTCAAAGGTCAAGAGTCAAATGACGAAAATGACGAAAATGATCCTGCCAACGTATGAAATGTGAAAAGTATCAATATACGAACATGAACAATATTGCGAGTACCTTGCTAAAAAGAACTAAAAACCAAAATGGACTCTGGTCGCATACTGCTTACTACCGTGAGAAAGCGATCAACAAACTTCAGCCTGCCGCAGAAGGTCCGAGCCCTGGATAGGATTAGGATATCGATGTCAGCTGGCAGTAGATAGGAGAAACACCTAGCAGAAAATCCACGAAATTTTTCAAGTTGACCGATACCTCTGGTGCCAGTGACAAACCCTCAAGCTCAGGCTGAAACACTGGCACTGACAGGCACTGCCTGCCAGCCTGAGCCAGGGTCAGTACGTTTGAATTCGAACAAATACCTTCTGAGTCGCCAGTATGTGCAACTACTACTAATTTCCGGGTCAGGATGCAACATCGGTGTCATAGGAAGAGCCGATCAAGAACTGATATACCTTGACCAAACCTTTGACTCCTTAGTAGGTATTACTACTTACATCCCTGTTTTGTTACTAAGTCTTAGTAAGATTAATATTTTCCCAATCATTCCCGTGTTCAGATAGTATTAGCGGTCTATGTAGACGATTATTGGACGATTATGAGCCAATAATCGAGTCAATAATATGAGTCACCTTGACCATGACGATTATCAGGACGCAGTAACCATCGCCAGCCTCCCCAGAAACTCACCTCATCAACTTGAAGACTGTCACCTATTTGCGGTTAGTATTTAAAAGTGCCAACTACGTCATTGAACATAGAACGCGCTGAACCCCCATGTATAAGACTAATACACGAATACTACAGGATGTCTGAGTCTACCGTATCATGATGCCAGTTAGTAAGGCGATGCGAAAGTCAAGCATTGGCCCGCCAGATGTGCGGCATGTCATCCTAAACATGCGCAGAGTTCCCGGGAATGCGAAATTTACGTCATTGAGGCCATACGTCCTCAGTCTGCGCGTGAACCAAAATGCAGTGTGATGAAACTGGCGTTCACACAGCATTGTCGAACGTGCGCTTCCTTGCAGAAAAAATTGGATTTGCATTTACCTCGATGCGGATCCAGTTCCATAGCGAGACTTTGCCAATCACTGGCAGCTTGGAGGTCCCGTCTCGCCGTATTCGTATCTAAAATATTTTTATAGCATTTGTGATGTACTTGTGCGATCATTTGCATAATAGTTGTGGTATTCTTAAGATGATGGTTGTGAGGACATACTGGACGTTGTTTTACAAATTGCTGATATGCAGGGGATATGGACCATTAATGTTGTGGGTATATACTGCCCTTAAGGATCATTGGTCAATTATGTCGTTCGTCAATTATCGGGCGGCAAATGGTGAATTGCGCCTAAGATGTGCTCCGTATCGATGAAATATGAATCTGGGAATGCCGACGTCAGATACAGAAGGAGAAATCAACGAAAGAGCTCACGGAAGTGGCGCCATTACTGTTGTCAGCCCGGCTAGTAGCGCCGTGGCGCCCACTGGACCAAGTTTGGAATACATCGCGGGTGCGAAGAGGGGGAATCCAGCCGCAAATGATGAGCGCATCGCACTGTTTGAGGCCATTGCCGATGCAGCAATGGGACGGTATGCAACAACCAAATATGTGAAGACTGAGTTGAAGACCAAGTACAGTCCCATGCCTAACGGAATCGAAGCAATGATAGGAACGATCCAGTGCACATGGGGATAAGTAGTGAAAGCAATCCAGAATAGACCTACATGCAGCAGCGGTTAATGATGAGGGAACATTAAAAGTGAGGGACGTACTTAAAGGCACAAGAACACCACCTAGTTGGCCCATTGACAAGCGAGCTTCCGGAGGAGCTTTCCCTCCATGCATAGCTGCGCTCCGGGCCAATAACCTAGGGAGAGCATAATTAAATGCACGGTTCCAGCTCAAAGCATTTGAGGAACTAACCTATTCCAGAAAGGTGTTGACGCAAACGCCATCAGTTCCCCAACTCCCAGACCGATAAAAGTCAAGCCAGTCTGCTGTGTGTCGAATCCGTGCTGCGCAAAGATAATGGGGAATGCTTCAAATGACAAGTATAATATCCCTAGGATAAGTGATGTCCTATAATGTGTTACAAAGAGTAGACCACAAGCGTAATTCGATACGTACCAGAGGTTAAGCAAAATGGCCATTTGATCAAATATAATCAGTTCTAAAGGCCACAGACGATGTACGTCAGCAAGCGATTCCAAAGGCAAATAAGATACCGCACTAAATGGGGTATAACAGCTAAGAGCCATGGCATGTAGGACGTTCGTCGCCTGCCTGTCCAAAGGGGCCCAATAATGTTTGTTTCCTGTCGATTTTCGAAGGCTGTGTATACGATGACCTGTGAGCAAAAACGCAACAAGAAATAGGGATCTATGCTCACCGTCGAGCCTTCCACTGTAGGAGGACAGGAGCAAATGTTTCGGGAACTAACTGAGTTGAAATTCAGTACTGGTTATCATATACTTAGGACGTGGGACATACAATAACCACTAGAACAAATTCTACAAATATCCAGATTATCATGACGCGGTATGTCCAGCGCCAATTGAGATTCTATAAAAGTCAATAAGGATGTGCTCTACTCAATAAAGCAACGTCGCAGCTAACCTGGTTGACAAATCTTTATAAATGCGTGTCAGTGAGGACAGGGGTAGATAACTATATCAGGAACTGACCCGCCAATCAATGGTCCAAGAATGGGACCCATAAATGGGGAGACTGTATATAAAGCCATAGCACTGTCATAGCATACTGCTCAGCGGAGGTTAAAGAGGATGGAGCAGAACATACTTTCCAACGTTCGCATTCGAGAACATATCTGCAATGCTACCTCCCACCACGCTCATAAATGCTGACCCGCATAGCCCAGTGACGAATCGAAAGACAAGGTAGACAGCTACGAATATAGTGATTAGAACTGAGGGTGATGGAATGCACGCGAAAGTAGCATTACCAGCATTAGGGGGAAACACAACGGGCCACGAAAAGGCGAATAACAGTCCATACGAAAGACGATATACAATATTTCGCCCGTACAGTTCTGACACTGGACCAAGTAATAGGGGCCCTAAGCCGAGTCCCAGGACGAATAGGCTGACAGATAGTGTTGCCACTACGCGAGATACGTGGAAGTCAGCTGAAACCCCAGCTTGTGTAAATGATGCCTGCAGAGTATTTGATATAGGATAGTTGAAGATTTGGAGGTCAGACGCCTACCACAGACGACAGACACGTGCAACAAAGTGCGCCGGCACTGAGAACAGCGACTACCACCCATTTTCTCCATAAAGCCATATTTTGCGGATCTTCATGGTCGTCTAACGAAACTAAAGATGAGTCCTGGAAAGTGCTGCCAGTGGAGGATATTGCATCTTCTTCGATCTTATACGTCTCCAGGTCGGATATATGGGACCCATGGGACGACATGGAAGGAGGCGTGTGTGTATGGCCTTATGCACATCGAAGAAATTGGATTTATAGGTTCTAATCCGTGGTCTTGGTAAGTCGCAAATTCGCAATCATGCAGACTCGGTTGAGACTCGGATCTAAGGGATCTCGACGAGTCAGTAATCAGGATGATAAGTAATTCCGCCGTCCCAAGCCGTTTACTTTACTCAGCTTTACACCCGAGAGTCGCTTCCCACTGGCATGCCGGAGTGCCCTAGTGGCAGCCGTAAATAATTTTAAGAAGAGTCAGCGGGGACTTATGTAAGTACCTACTTTCGTATTATTAATTCCAATTTAATGAAAACCCGCGTTCCGTCTTGATTCCGTCTTTCGGCAGCATTCGGCACGAATAACTTTGTCATGACATCACGCCAAAAATGAGTCTGCTGCAGATTGCTGCAGTCAGCTGCTCGCAGGCCCAGCCACATGACGTCGAACGAAATTCCACCAACACATGCATATGACCGAATTTTTCTCAGACTAGTAATACTCATGTGTACTGAGATAAAAGTCGTGGTCACGCTTCGTAGTAATACATGGCATGGTAAAAATTTCCTGGATACATAGTAGTTAAGGATAGAGGCGTCTGGAGGATAGATTCTTATAGAGAAGCCGGAACCAGTTGGGTCAAATCTATGAGAGTTCCCTCGCTGTTCAAGGCAGCTTGGATGAATGCGACGTCTCGAAGTGCACCCATAGGATCTCCTAGCGCTGCTGCATCGTGATTGCCTGATATGGCGTCAAAGAAGCTTCCCAACTCTACTCGGACTCCTCTCATCGGTTCTTCGATAATTTCCTCCTTTTCTTCGTCGGGCTTCCCCTCCTTTTTAATGACAGACTTAATCGTGATACGAAGAGAAGAGCCAACTTGATTCACGGAAAGCCACCCATCGCTACCTGTGACTACGAGACTGTCTGAGACTGGCCTGGATTGGGTAGGCGATGCCCATGTCAGTTCGACTATACCGTGGAAATGCGAGCCCGCGCGTGAGATGGCATTGATTGTGTCATGGGGTTTGAGATAATCTTTGTTGAGCGATGCAAATCCAGATAGTTTTGTGAGAGTATGGGGTAGTATAACTCTGAGCACTGCAATAGTGTGCTACCAGGAAGGTCAGACAACATGTAGGTTGTCTTAGGCTTTACAGCGCTTACCACACCCCCATCAAGCTAGGCTCCGGATAAATCATCATGTCAGTCAGTCAGTGATCTAGATACAATCTTCCGAGGCTTAAAGCTCACCAAGAATCCGCCTTGATACTGTCCAAACTGTTAGAACGGCGAGACATCAGATTGTTGTCCAACTTACATCAGGTACAGTCCGCCATGGTGTCTTGTACCACTTCGATTCCTTGTCTATGTAGTTCACAGCTATGGCCTTGAAAAAGATAACCGTGCCAATCTTTCCCCCAGCGACCGCAGCACCAGCCGCTCTATAACCTGGTTCTGCCTCGAAATTCTCAGCGACCCTCCAAATAAGGCCCTTTCGTTTGTATTTCAAATTATACTCTTTGATCAAGCGAAGACCCTGTTCGACGTCGGGAGCAACAGGCTTCTCGCTTATGACATGCTTTCCTGCTGCCAGGGCTTTCAGTACAATACTAGGCTGGAGAGTAATCGGAAGAATGATGATAACCGAAGCGATATCGGATCTTGCAAGAAGGGCGTCCAGATTGGCAGTTTTGTCCCTGTCGTAGTACACAGCGGGGGGTGGATCCAGATCAAGGGAATCCGCCGCGGCTAAAGCCAAATCTCGAGCGCTTTTCTCAGATCGTGAATATACTGCTTTCAGGATAGGAGCCTTATCGCCTAGCTCAGCGAGAGCTGGTAGGTGTGCTTGTTGCCAGTTGTGTCAAACACGAAATACTTCTAGATTGATATGGAACATCACACCTTCTTTGGCGAAGATACCAGCACCAAGGATGGCAACTCCATTGGACGACATTGAAGATTAGTATGCAGGTCACTTACTAACCATCGTGTCGTATCTCTCAAGATATATACCAGCGGACGTGAGGAGCCGCTGCCAATTTTTTTTTGCCAAGTTAATCCGAGGAAAGACCGAAAACGCCTATAAGTGTGTATCACGTGTCGATGCACCGACAATCCTCCGGAAAATCCAAGATTCCAAGGGCCTGAAGCTTCTGTTTGTACGACTCAGGGGGATTGGCTTGCTCTTTCCGTTATCAAAGGGCTTCATCAACCATTTCCGGAAAATCAGGATCATGGTGAGGTATGCTGGGCCATAACAGGAATCGTTGGGCTGGATGCAAGCGGACAAATCTCGGGGATATCAATATCCCTAGCTCGCAAATTCGTGACACCGTGAGCTAGGATCGTCATAACTTAAATAGCGGTGTTTTGGAAACCTGGTATACTGGTGAAACAATTCTCGCAACAACCGACAGATGGGAACTCTCACCATTGGCAAGAACTTGAAGAAGCTGCCAGCAGATTTTCTGTGGGGTTTCGCAACTGGTGCGTTCAAGCTTGATGAGGATTGGTAGGAATGTAACACAACTACTGACGATCTCTTTGCAAGCGAGCTTCCAGATCGAGGGTTCTGCTGCTGTCGATGGACGCGGGAAGTCTATTTGGGACGATTTTGCGAAACTCCCTGGGAAGACATTGGATGGTCGCAACGGAGATGTCGCTACAGATTCATACAGGCTGTGGAAGCAAGATTTGGCCCTACTGGCGGAATATGGTGTCAAGGCCTATCGTTTCTCCATCTCATGGTCCCGCGTAATTCCTTTGGGGGGTCGTGACGATCCCATTAATCTACAGGGCATTCAATTTTATTCGACATTGATTGACGGGTTGCTCTCGCATGGTATCACGCCATTCGTCGTACGAGTTCCTACATTCAGCTGTCTTCGCATCTGACTTGCATCATAACCAGACACTGTATCATTGGGACCTTCCACAGGCCCTCCACGAACGATATCGTGGGTGGCTAAACAAAGACGAAATTGTGAAGGATTACACACATTTTGCTCGGGCAAGCTCACCTTCACTTTTGCCATGAAGTTCTTCTGACACTGGTAGTTTATGTAGGTTTGTTTCGAAGCATTTGGTGATCGTGTAAAACACTGGTATGGTTGATACCAATTACACGTATTTTATTTTTATATGGGTGACAGGCTAACGATAAATGAGCCGTGGTGTGTTGCCATCTTGGGTTATGGTCGTGGCGTTTTTGCACCTGGACGATCAAGTGACCGCGAACGATCTCCCGAAGGTGACTCGTCAACAGAGCCTTGGATGTGAGTTTGTGTTTCTTTTGTCTCTGGTCAAAAATCGACCTGCGAGGATATCTGTGTGTTCATCTCCTTTATACTTTTTACTCATTATGACTCTTCAGAGTTGGCCACAACCTGATTATATCGCACGCGAGTGCTGTCAAATTGTATCGTGACAAGTTTAAGGCAACACAAGGGGGTCAGATTGGCATTACACTCAATGGCGACTGGCAGATTCCCTATGATGGGAATCCAGAAAGTCGGAGCACGATCATTTTCAACTTCTTCCCGGTGCTTACACCACGTTTCGCAGATGTCGAAGCCGCTCAACATGCGCTTGATTTTTCTATTGGTAAGTACGACTGTGAAATAAGTCGCTCATCGCAATAAATATTATGCGTGACCACTTGCCAAATCCTTAGGGTGGTATGCAGTAAGTGATACATACGCCCGTCCGAGTCAAGTATTAATTAATACCCTTCCTTTATAGGACCCTATCTATCTCGGTCACTACCCATCATATATGAGGGAGGTTCTTCAAGATCGACTACCACAATTCACACCAGATGAGCTGATGCTCATCAAAGGATCTTCTGACTTTTACGGCATGAATACATACACAACTAACCTTGCCCGTATGTCAATCACAGAACAGAAAATAATCGTGATGTCGCTAATTCATCGTCACTGGTCTAGGCGCGGGTGGCGACGATGAATTTCAGGGGCTGGTGGACTACACATTTACGCGACCGGATGGCACTCAGCTTGGAAATCAAGGTATGTCACCACGGCAGCTTTGATCTAAGATTTTGTGTTACTCAGTGTTCGTCCAATTAGCTCATTGCGCGTGGTTGCAAGACTGTAGGAAAACGTGGCCCCGTTACGAAACCCGTTCTAATCAAAGATACGTCTAGATCCTCAAGGCTTCCGTGAGGTAATTCTCGCCATTTACAATTCTTGGCCAATATTTTATTAACCTGTTTAGCTACTGAATTATATCTGGAAGGTTAGTCCGCTATCAAAGGTATGCGTAGTGTCCGTTACTGAATTTAATTTCAGAGATACAAAATGCCGATATTGTAACGTTTCAAACTGATTGTGTGACATCATTGATCATCGATTCGGTTGTTCAGTGTCACGGAAAATGGGTTTGCTGTGAAGGGCGAGAATGACTTGCCACTCGACCAAGCTCTCAAGGACACTGACCGTGTCAATTACTTTCGTGGAACGACAGCTGCTCTCCTGGCAGCGATCTACGAGGATTTCATTGACGTCAGAGCTTATTTTCCGTGGAGTACGTATCTATCTTCTTATTTCCGCCTTTTGGTGCCCGATCTCATAAAATATACATAGGCTTTCTAGATAATTTCGAATGGTATGAGCACTCCTGATCTTGAGATATTATTTATCACTGTCTCCCAGGGCGGATGGCTATCTGACACGATTTGGTGTCACTTATGTCGAATACGAGACCCAGAAACGTTACCCAAAGGAATCAGCGAGGTTCATCATCCAGGCACGTATATTCTTCTTCTAATGCTTCCGACCCCTGATATTCCAGCTCTCGTACAGTGGTTCAGTGAAAACCACGAGAAGCCTGGACCTCAAAAACATAAACGTATGCAGCAGAAATTCCTGAAGCCCGATGGCGAGGAAGGAAATGCGAAGATCGGTGTCTCCGTGATAGGTACGACCAAGAAAGGCGGGTAGATACGGCATGCGAATTACCGGACTCGGCGTGTCAGCACAATCACTTTATGTAATTTGAAATCTCAATAAGCAGGTCTTATTTGCTACAGTCGACACTCCCATAAACCATACCTCAGGTAACCCATAACCTCTAAAATCACATGACTTTTTCAGACTCCCGACTTGGTTCGCAGGCATTTTGACTGAAAAACCCATAACCCTCCAATACCCAATACCCCATACCCCTCAGCAGAAAAAACCCATACATTTTAGCCACATATTTCGAGCATTTAGTGTAATATATTACATTGGTCATTGGGAACACTGACAGGCCACAATATCTGCGCTGCAAAAAAGCGTGCTGCTGCGTCCCTATTGGCAACTGAACTGAATAAAGCAATTCCTGACCGCATGGCTGACACGCAGCACCAGCGTTTGTCAGTGCCGCATTTGCATTTTCATCGCATCCCGACTACTTGCCACTGTCTGTAGTACACAGCTTGCAGTATATAAGGAATACTATGTCTTGTACATAGAATAATAATACTCTATAGTCATTCAACGACGCTCAATGGCTCCATCCTCTCTAAACATTCTCAAAAAAGGCCTAGAAAAGCTCGAAAATGCTGTCAAGGATAGGAAGCAGAAGCTCGAAGCAAGTCTAGCCGAGAAGAGGACAATCTCATCTGTAGATGAACAGTGGTTGGACAATGAGGCTAACACAGTTGATGAAATGCGCATCATCAATATCTTGGAGGATGCTTCAGATTACGAGAGGGGTGTGTCAAGATTGGATGACAAGGCCAAGGCAGTTGTGATGAAGCTGAAGGAGTGGGCAGGAGGGATAGCCCACAAGGTAGCAGATGCTTCGAGAAAAAGAAAACGTACGAGACCACATTTCCAAGTTTGAAAGCACAACTCATCGATCTATATACGATCAGAATGGTGGTGATGATGTCGACTCCGATGATGGTCCTGTGCAAACTCGTCCTACTGTTCGCGAAGTGCTGCAAGCAGCAGCAACTCTCGATAGATATATTGATGAGCTGGATGATCCTATTGCTCGAAAGCTGGAGACAACTCTGGGATCATTCAAGCATCAACTCCGTTTAAACCAAGCTAAATCCATGAAAAGCACTGTCCTAACAGACTTTTTCTCTCATCGAGTCTGACCTTTATTACTGTTCATAACTTGAACCTACATACACCGATGCAATAAACCATCCTTCTAGAATTTTTTTCGAATTTTTCCGGATTTATTTTTAGAACAACCCTCCAATCCCATACACCCCAATAACCCATACCTTTGGCTACCTCCCGAGGGGGTATGGTTTATGGGAGTGTCGACTGTATATCCTAACCTATGTATCCCAACCTTATCCTCGGTTACTTGATATCCGGAACTATATCATCGCAGTACTAGTAGGCTGCGTAATACTTATACGCGTATATTTGCGCGATCATGACATCACGCATTACTTATAACATCATTTCGACGTTCGCAGGCACACCTACGTATGTTTACCAGACAATCGGTATCAATATCACTGGGGTGTCGAGCTTCGATAGGAAGAAAGTGAGTGTCATGCTCTACTGCAGGTGATCACCAACTCCTGCCATCCGAGTCACTCGGACACAGGTGTCGTTTACATTTGTTTGTACATTGTGTGTACTGGCTAGTTCAAGCTTCGAGCTCAAGTTGTGACCAGTGACCACGCACTTGCTCAACACTTGCTTCGTCAATATTCATAATTCAATGGCCGCATCACTAGCACTCGTCTGCGCTGGCTACGGGGCCGGTCTACAGGCTGGAGCGCTTGAGCTCCTAAGTTTAAATTTCAATCTTAGTACCTAAACTCAACGCAACTCAACGATGATCTTGTGTTCATCTGGGGGTCAGACAGCTAGTCTGGTGAGTAGCTCGTTTGAATACGTCTCTATACTAATGGACACCAAGCTTCACCTCAGTAAGCATCAATGATTTTTTCTCCATTCGGCTCTTTCTCTGTTTCATCCTTCTGCCTCGAGGCTGACGCGTCGCTTGTTCAGAAGGAGGTGAGGCATAGCAGTAGTCCCTCTTTGGTGAGGGCTAGAGTCTTACGACATCCGCTATCTACACCCCTGGTCCTCCCACCATCCAAAACGACCGCGTGCACCAACAGCTATGGCCTCTGGGCTGGGCTAGGCAAAGCCGTGTGCGGTGGCTTTGGCTTGGCCTAGACTCGAGAAAGCCCAGGCCAAAGTGGGCCGAGCCGGGCCGGAACTAAGTTGGAACCTATAAGTCCAATTTCCTCGATGTGCATAGATGGCCGTACACCCATGTCTCTTTCCATGTCGTCCTATGCGTCCCATGTGTCCGACCTGGAGACGAATGAGATCGAAGAAGAATCAATATTTTCCACTGGCAGCACTTTCCATGAGTCATCTCTAGTTTCTTTAGACGACGATGAAGATCCTCGAAATATGGCTTCGTGCAAAAAGTGGATAGTGGTCGTTGTTCTCAGTGCCGGCGCACTTTGTTGCACGTGTCTGTCGACTGTGGTAGGTGGCTGACGTCCGAATCTTCATGACTCTCATTCAATCCTCAATCAAATTCTCTGCAGGCATCGTTTACACAAGCCGGGGTTTCAGCCGACTTCCATGTTTCTCGCGTAGTGGCAACACTTGCTGTCAGTCTATTTATTTTAGGGCTTGGCTTAGGGCCTCTGTTGCTTGGTCCAGTATCAGAGGTGTACGGGCGAAATATTGTATATCGGCTTTCGTATGGTCTATTATTCGCCTTTTCGTGGCCCATTGTGTTTGCCCCTAATGCTGGTAATGCTACTTTCGCGTATTTCCCAATATGCTCAGCTCTAACCACTAAATTTGTAGCTGTCTACCTTGTCTTTCGATTCATTACTGGGCTATGCGGATCAGCATTTATCAGCGTGGTCGGAGGTAGTGTTGCAGACATGTTCTCGAATGCGGAGGTTGGAAAGTACGTCCTGCTCCCTCCTCTTTCACCCTCGCTGAGCAGTATGTCATGACCAGTGCTATGGCTTTATATACAGTCACTTCATTCATGGGTCCTATTCTTGGACCATTGATTGGCGGGTCTGTCCCTGATATACTTGTCTCTCCCTGTCCTCATGCATGTATAAAAATACAGATTTATCAACCAGGTTAGCTGCGACATTGCTTCATTGAGTGGAACACATCCTTATTAATTTTTATAGAATCTCAATTGGCGCTGGACATACCGCGTCATGATAATCTGGGTATTTGTAGAATTTGTTCTAGTGGTTATCGTATGTTGCGCGTCCTAAGCATATGATAACCAGTGCTGAATTTCAACCCAGTTAGTTCCCGAAACATCTGCTCCTGTCCTCCTACAGTGGAAGGCTCGACGGCGAGCATCGATCCCTATTTCTTGCCGCGTTTTTTGCTCACACGTCATCCGTATACACAGCCTTCGAAAATCGACGGGAAATAGATATTATTGGGCTCCCTTGGACAGGCAGGCGACGAACGTACTACATGGCATCGCTCTTAGCTGCTATACCCCATTTAGTGCGGTGTCCAATTTGTTTTCAGAATCGCTCTCTGAGTACATGGTCTGTGGCATTTAGAATTGATGATATTTGATCAAATGGTCATTCTGCTTAACCTCTGGTATGTATCGAATTACGCTTGGAGTTAACTCTTTGTAACACATTATAGGACATCACTTATCTTAGGGATATTATACTTGTCGTTTGAAGCATTCCCTATTATCTTTGCGCAGCACGGATTCGACACACAGCAGACTGGCTTGACTTTTATCGGTCTGGGAGTTGGGGAACTGATGGCGTTTGCGTCAACACCTTTCTGGAATAGGTTAGTTCCTCAAATGCTTGTGCTGGAAGCGTGCATCTAATTATGCTCTCCCTAGGCTCCTGGCCCGGAGCAAAGCTATGCATGGAGGGAAAGCTCCTCCGGAAGCTCGCTTATTGATGGGCCAACTAGGTGGTGTTCTTGTGCCTCTAAGTACGTCATTCTCACTCTTAATGTTCCCTCCTCAATGACCGCTGCTGCATGTAGGTCTATTCTGGATTGCTTTCACTACTTATCCCCATGTGCACTGGATCGTTCCTATTCTTGCTTCGGTTCCGTTAGGCACGGGAATGTACTTGGTCTTTGATTCGGTCTTCACATATTTGGTTGTTGCTTATCGTCCCATTGCTGCATCGGCAATGGCCTCAAACAGTGCGATGCGTTCATCATTTGCGGCTGGATTCCCCCTGTTCGCACCTGCGATGTATTCCAAACTTGGTCCAGTGGGCGCCACGGCGCTATTAGCCGGGCTGACAACAGTAATGGCGCCACTTCCGTGAGCTCTTTCGTTGATTTCTCCTTCTGTATCTGACGTCGGCATTCCCAGATTCATATTTCATCGATACGGAGCACATCTTAGGCGCGATTCCCCATTTGCCACCTGACAATTGACTAATGAGATAATGATCTCTAAGGGTAACATATGCCTGTCACAAAATCAATGCAACGTGGTCCATACCCCCTGTAGGCTTCTGCAAATCAATCATTTGTACAACAATGTACAGTATGTCCCGCAACCATCGTCATAATCTAATACCTCAACTAAACGATTGAATAACTACATTACAATGCAACTGCTATAAAAATCTTTAGAAGCGAATGCGGTGTCTCAGATGGGGCCATACTGCCCGTAATCAAAGTTCCACTGTGGAACTGGATCCGAACACGCAATGATACTTAAACGCCAAACCCGTGTAAGCAAGCCTGCGCCCCAGTTTTACGTGCATAGTCTACCTTTGCTGATAGACGCAAACGACTGAGGCTCACTTAGACGCTTGATCTCAGTGACATAACGTCTCAGTGAGATAAATTTCGTGTCCATGGGAACTCTGCGCATGTCAAAGGCTGAATTTTCCAGTCTAGGATGACATGCTTGGTTGATGCTGCAGATACGTCTGACAGGGGTTACGGTCTGTCAAATTGAGTGCGAAGCAGATTGCTGGTGACCTTGAGTGCTACTGCGGAGTTTACTGTGATAAGTCCTAGCTATTGGTGTCTATACGTCTGGCCCGAGGACCGTAGTATCCAGTGTCGGCGTAAATCAAGTGTGAGTATGGCATGAGTCCTCAAATCTATTTATATCGAGTGCTGCGGAGACAATAGAAATAAGTAAATAGCTAAGAAATTCAAGCACCTCCATAAATCTTATCCAGACATAAGAAGCGTAAGAAACAGCCTAAGCGGAGTCGCGGAAGGCTTGCGATGGCGATGACCCGTGACGTTTGCGGGGTGACTCACGTGATCACGACGCGTCGTTCGTTGATTCTCGTTTCAACTTTCAAGTGCTCGCTTCTTCTCTTGTCTGCTCCTGCTGAGCCCTGACTGGCTTGTATGGCGAGCCAACAAAAATTTACTCACGCTTCAACCTCCGAGTTGGTAAAAACTCGACTTCGAACGAAGCCGGGCGCGCATGGACAAGGACGAACTAGACAGGAAACACGGCCCAAAGCACCCGATGTTCCCAAAATCGTCCCTGAAAACCAACTGAAAACCAAGAAGATAAAAAATGAACCGCAACCGCGCCCTTCCAAGCCGGCCTTCCAACCGATGACACTTGTGCATTACAACGAACTCTCTGTGATCTGGCCTGCCGATAAACGTATTCCCTCTCTTGAATCAAGACGTGCATGGGCTCTTGCAAGGAACCTCCTGCCTGACACTGTACATCGCTGGTGGTGGCGTCGGAAGAATATTGCGCAGAAGACGGGGATTACAATTCCGGACGAAACGTACGAACTTGCTGTTGGGACCCCGCCTACGATATGTCTTGATGTTAAGGATGAGGAAAATATGGAGCAGTGGAAGCCGAGGAAGACGTACAACTTGAGGAACAGCAAGATTTCGAGTAATTCTCCTTTCTATGAACGTTCCAGCTCGCCATGCTCTGAAGCCACCTCGACGACATTCCGCGATTCCGCATTCTCAAACTCTGACATATCCTCCAATACTGACGTCTCTACCTCTAATTCTGTCCTTGGAAAACGCGCATATATCCAGTTCGCCAGCTCACTCTCCCGCTCCTCTTCTCCCGCCTTTGATTCGCCTTGTTCGTTGCCTCCAAGCTCTCCACCACTGCTGGACCTCGATTTGGAAACGGAGGATTTTTCGTCGCTAGGACCTGGACCACCACTTTCACTGTGCGAGTTGACTCGTGACTCTTTCTCTCACGAACAGGAACAAGTTGCCGAACAACCTACCCAACTACAATGCAACCAAGGCCTTGACGATATATCCGACTTTACCTGCTCGCTATGCACTTCTGCACATATATCTTCAGGTACCCGCCAACTCGTTATGAAACTCTGCTCTACCCATGTCTCCATATCCTATCATCTCATATCCATCTGATTCATTTCTCTCTCTAGATAGCCATGTCAATGACGTTTCTCAAGCATTCGAAATTCCGCTCCTTCAATCTCTGGACTCGCTCTGGCTCATGAGCGAACTCTCCGCTATTCCTCACCTCGCATCTCCAAGCTCTGATCGTCCAATTTCTTTAACTTTACTAACAGGCGTCCCTGCACACCATTACCTCGATCTCGATGATCCACGGCTCGGACTCGGACTCGGACTCGGACCCGGACTCGAACACGGGTTCTGTCTCGGAGGCAACAGATATTCGCTTGATGGCTTTTTCATTGGGCGCTGCCGGAGTGGATGCGGGCGTGGGTGTGCTGAACCTGGTACCAACAAGTCGAAAGCCGAAGCTGAGCTATGGAATTTTGAGTTTGAGGCTCCGAGTCTAGGTGAATCAATTACGGGTTAGATATGGTAGGTGAGCTTCGACTAAGACGCAAGTCGCTGTTGCTTATATATGATCTCTCGACAGCTTTGCCTCGTTTCGTGCTGACGCCGGGATGGATTGCGTATGGATGGGCTCGGATGCCATTACCAGTTCGTCTTTTGCTTCATACTGTGACATTACTTGTCGGTTTTGTTATTGTTTGTGTTCCAATGTCGCTGCAATATGAAGTTGATTGAATTTGCCCAGATATGCTGTATTCATTGTACTACTTGAAAATAAATGGGAATTAAAAGTAAATAAATAAAATTGTACTACTTATTCCACTGTTTTCCGGACGAATATAAGTCAGGCGACCAGCTTCGAAGGTGGTGAGATGGTATGGGTAGCCTCCCTTATAGCCGTGTGATGTCTCAAATACTAGTGACTATAGATGATCCAACATGCGTACAATGCCCGTTATGGCAATTCTTATTGCTCATGTCATTCCGACGTTATGTATTCCCTCCATTTTACTACATAATTACTTTGTTTATCCTTCTTGGTAGTTCTATCACTATTCCTCAGGCTAGTACTACACAATCTGGGCCATTCACGTTGAACCGCTGAAATTTGAATCGCCGTTAGAATCATCTATGTATCTTCTTGGTACTACAGTCAATATACTTAAGTGCTACCTACGCCAGTTATGCTACAGGTCAGAAACTTCAAGGCTTGGATTGTGGTGGACGAGAAGGAGCTAGAGGGATATGAGGTGCGAATTGACACCAAGAACAAATGTGCAACTTGTTGGGTGCCCTCAGATCTAGGGCGGGTGCGACACCGTTTTCTCTCTCTTTGTATTGCTTTCTGACAGGTACCGCTTCATTTTCTTCTCATAAAAGTTCTCCGTCTTTTGGAAAAACACTCAGAAAATGGCGGTTTCTGTTGGTGGTGCTCTGTTTGTCGATGGGCTGCCAGAGTGTGATGGCCACTTGATTTCAGCTGGTGATAAGGCCACAGCAAAAATTACTGGTGTTCTTGGGGTCAACAATGGGACTAGCACTATAAAACCATTCATATTCTCGATTCTCCATACTACAGGTTTGATTCCTCATGATCGACATCAACTTGCATTACAACGACTGACAGCATGAATTTTTCCAGACGATGATACTTTCCTAGATTCGGCGCCTTGGGATGATTTGGGGAAAATTGTCCTAAACATTCACAAGGTTGAGCAGCGGTCATTGTCCAGGGAAGTTGAAGAAGCAGAGCCGGCTCTTGATGACCAAAAGATCCACGAAAAATTTAAAAAAGGAATGAGGCATCGTGTCAAGTCTGTTGTGCTTCGTTCTTCTGGGGCTTGTCAATTTTCATTGTAATATTTACTTGACAGACTTGGAAAGGAAAGGGAGTGTTCTCCTCTTTCGTTGTGCAAGACATGGCTGCACCCAGAAAAGTTGGCCACCTTTACGTTTCGATATCTGCCCTTGGGTCAGTGGTTCATGCTCTCTACGGAATTATGAACCTTACTTGTTATTTGATTAGATGTGCTAAGAGCGAGAGGCATTGCGCCTTCTAACTCGCCTTCTAGCTCGCCATCACCAGACAAAGGAATGAAGCGGAAGGTGCCTGATGGTGAAAGCGAGCTGGTTAAAAAGGAAGAATACGATTCAGATGATGAGCTCAGATCCCTCCAGGTGATGTTCTTTATTTTTAATCAAGGAGATCTTGCTAACAATCTATCTGTAGAAACGTATGGATGAGATCATAGAAAGGCGAGCAAGGGAGGGTCCTCGGAAGAAAACTAAAACAGAAGCCCGAGCCCTCAGCCTGCCTGTACCAGGAGAAGTTATTGATCTGACGTGATTTCTATTGGTATGATCCTCATTATGCTGGGTTGCCTTATACTACTACATCTGACAGAAGCAAATTTGCCTTGTATCCTTTGATGAGCTCTGATCGGTGATCGCTTATGATTGGACTCGGACCACTGTTCGTGACAATCTCGTCTTTTACTTCATAAGTACTTCATGGTGTTGCTATCAATTTTGTTATGTATTGTTGGTCGTGTTCTCTCAATGTTCTCTGCAAACCTTACTCACCAAGTCAGACTTCTGCTGTTGACTAGAACTAGGCTGCTTTCATCAAACAGTGTGTTGCAAATATTAACCCATTGTTCACAGATTTTCAGCAGACACGAAATAATTTCCGTTGAGCTCCTGTGTCCCATGACATGTTGACATCGGTCGAGCAAATGTTGGCCCATTCAGTATCAAAGATCGGATAGCCAGATATTCACGGCGAATACTTTTTGGTCCCTGACAGGGAGGGACAGCCATGCAAATGAGACGAAAGCGAGTATTTCAGACCAAGAAATGATTCACAACATGATACCAGATAAGTTAAGCGTGGTTCGAAGGCTCAAAGAGAAACAAGGTGACGCTAGGGTGCTCGCTAAACCGCCGCACCCTTATCAATTGTAGAAGAGTCAGTAAGACCCCACACACTTATTTAGACCTTCCACATAAGTGACATAGTCCGGGCTCTCACAGACGTTGTACTCTCCCTTTGAATCTTCAGAAGTAGCCCTGGTATAGAAGAGTCGGCGAGAGATGCATTCCTCAAAGATCAGAAAGAGCTTACCATACCGGGTCAAACTCTTCTAGGCAGTTCTCGAACATCTTTCTTTCTTGTACATCTCCATAAACGCATTTATGCCTCTTGTGATCTGTCATACTGATCAAGCACTCTTTTGAACAACTGAAGTGAGAAAACTCTCAATACCACAACAGACTTATTTGCGGAGAAATACTACTTACCGACGCGATGCTCATATGATTTGCTAACGCCAGGCTGCTGACTCTGTAACTGGAAAAACTTTCGCGCTGGTGCCACCTGTACCTGTGGAGGATGCAGGGTCCCACGAGACGAAATTTGCCAGATTCCTGTCGCGCATGCGAAGCGATTGATGGACCTGCACCGAAGATGTAGTAATTCAGAGAAGGTCTGAAGTGATGGCTGGGACAGGGACAAAGATCAACAGGATCGATGTCATCCATAATTATATTCAAATTTGAGATGTAATGCGCCCTCGTGGAGGATACGGTCAAGACAATGCCGTTCTTGGTTGAAGTAGGCGTCGCATGACGTGTAATACGGTTGTCCGATGTATAGAGTTCGCCTGTGCAAGTGATATCAGTACGCTAGCAAGCCAGAAGATGACGAAAATTCAACAGAATGCCAATTTCCCCGCTCGAGAAAGGGTATAGCCTGAGGATCCCATGAGGAAATAACAATGTGGAGTAGGTATCAGAGAGGCTATCAGACATTGTCCATGTATGATGGATACCACAGAGTCTGCATACTCACAGCTATGACCGTTGATATAAACTGATTGGTCTGATCAAAGGACAGGATTTGAATGTGGAGTCCATCTGCGGCTATGCGAGCGAGAACACTGCTATTCAAGACCACTACGGAATCAGCGTGATTGATGAGCCGTTTCAGAGTCAGTAAGGAGTTGTATAGCTACACAACGACATCGCCTTCTTGGGTATTCGGGAATATGCTGTAGGTTCGAAGAATTTTCTTGGAAAACTTGTCTTTTAAACGTTCTAAGATAAAGAAATGTAAATGTAAATGTCGTATAAGTACCGCATACCTCTAATCATATCCACTTCCTTCATATATCCGTTCTCCGGATGCATATCCTTGAACCCAGTTGTTTCCAGCGCCACCACCATTCTTTGATACAAAGATGTTCTCCGGATTGTATAAACGCTAATAACGTGATGAGAGGATGCTGTTTATTGCTGATTGATACTATGCTCTGCGCATAATCGTTGCAAAAAGACCGTACGGATTATGAGTAAATACAGCATTTGGTGATGGAGGGTTTCCACATTGTCCCAGTTGAAGCTTTGAAGCTTGAAGTATGATTATTTTGCGAGGCCTTGGCAGCCTGCATGAATCGAATCATATTGTCGAATCATATGGTTCAAAATGCAATCATGTCACAGGCATAACGCAGATTCACGCATCACGCGCGTCACGAATTTTTCACCTGACCTTCCCACAGTTACAGCCTTATTATAGTAGGTCATCATGCTCGTGACCTAGCATTACAAGGCTCGATGTCAATAAAACCCTACACCAGCATTAATTC
>QOVE01003622.1:12815-34026 GCA_003521275.1 Tricholoma sp. MG99 | reverse complement strand
ACGGTCAGCAAAAAGCTAGTACTAGGGGTCACCGATGCCACTGCTGAAAAGGCTGGATTCGAGTCTTTGCCAAGGTCATGCAAAAGAAGGTTAAATATGTTATCTATGATGGTCGGAATGGCAATGTCATGGTAGAACTTGCGGTTTGACTGGTCGAGGGTCTCTGATGGCTCCCACAATGGTAGATGAGGGTTGGCAAGAAACACTTCGATCTTGGGGCTAAAGTTCTCGAGAAATTCGTCAATGGATGCCTTGACAGTGGTTGTAAACACTGGCGGAGACTCCGGGCAAGCGCGTAATTCTGGCTGGGCGGGTTGTCTAGGGGTGCGAAGGATGTCAACTGAGAATCGGAAAGCGAGGTCAGTATAAGGATGATGATGAGATGAGTCATTACCACTGACCGTCTATGCGCAGAAGGACTATTTACACCCACGGACGGGCCCATGTTTTATGACGATGTGCAGGTGTCCCTCGTTAGGTACACCTGAGAATATTTTTGACAATCTTCCCAAAGGCGATAACGATCGTTCATTGACAAGCTCGAGTTTGCTGAACTCCTCTTCCAGAGTCTCGTCGGCGGGCATGGAAACGCTCCATAGAACGAGGGCGTCGGCCTCAGCTCGAATGCATTTTATTTTTCTCCCTGCCATTGTTGTCCTTGAGGGCACCGACGGAATTGGGTGCTTAGAACCTTCACAGCAAATATATGGCTGTGATCGTCGCCAGAAACCAGACAATTGAGTTCAAGGGTCTGTGGTTTGGATGGAATTTGTGATATGCTGCTGAAAGCGCGAAGATGTGATAGCACGAGTAGCGTATGAAAGCTCACCGAGAGGTGGACGGTCTACGACAACATGTATACTATTTTTCTCCAACTCGGATGAAAGGATACTCGAGAGACTATCAAGTGTTTCAACGACTTGTCGTAATTAGATTGAGCTGTTCGTCGTCCTCTGAAGTTTTTATTGTAGGGAACGGAAAATGATGCCCAGAGTTGGCAGGGATGTGATCGAAATTGAGTCTCTTTTCCACCTTGATGGCTACCTTGAGGCTGGCGACGTCTTCATCCTCCTCGATTTTGACAGGAAAGGCTTGCTTGTAATCATCGCCGCGTACATACCAGAAGAGTCTTAGTATGCAGGCGAACGCGACGAACGCGTTGTTGACATCTATTGCCGCGATCCTATAATGATTATAACTGTCCAAGTAGAACTTGAATACACGTAGAATAAGTAGTGGTAGAAGGTCAGCCAACTGATGGGCTAGTTATACTCCCAAGCATAACGCGTTCAGACTTCAAGTTGGTTCAGACTTGCCAGTGAAAGTTTGGAATAGGATATGTGTCGCTGTTTGGATAGAAGGGTGATGCTCAACACTGTCAAGCAATTGCTCTTGCTCCTCGCGGCCAATTTCGGCAGTAAACACGATGGGCGGTCCCAATCTCGAGATCTTCAAGTTCTCGATATATCTTTTCTGTCCAATCTTTGCTCTTGTTCATTTTGGAGATCCTGACTGGTACAAGCGACATGTTGTTCCAGTTTGTGCTTAATTCCTCTGAGCATTACTTTGTGCTGACCCAGCGTGGTTGAAGTATCGGGACAAGTTATTCCCCTCAGCGGAACGAACAAATCAAGTAAGTTATATGAGTGACTTAAGATGTAACATACCATTCATCATCAATGACCTTATAGACTATCCCCACAAGTCAAAGCGGCGTGAGGGAAGAGTTGAACAGGATAAAAGCAGAGAGATTAGCCAAGAGAGCTGCTCTGGAAGCAGAATCGAAGTGAGAACTGCATTCTGGTTTGCTCTGCTTCATTTACGCGCCCATGCATTGCTTAATTACATGACAAGGGGCTAACTCTTTCTCCGCTAACTATGACTCAGATAGTATCTGATTACTTGGTACGCAGTCCACTCCTCTCACTAGACCGTCATATATTCTATGACCATGACTGTTCGTCTCATTTCCATACAGATGCTCAACGCTTTTGCTGCGAACTACTAATCGCTACGAGATTCCGACCTCACGCGAAACACCCACCTCCACTAATTTCCAAATATATTTGCGCCCTTCGGGCAGTCACACGTCTGGATCTGGACATTCCATTGTGTCTTACATGATCCTTTGAGTTGATCCCGAAGATTCCGGTAATGATAGCTTTAGTAGCTGCTTTATCCTTGACGCCTGCCCAGCAACAACAATTTTTTAGTCATGGTCACAACCCTGGGGTGATATCGTACAATGCTATCAAGTCAATCCTCGTCTTTCTCCTGGTCAAGGCCAACGGCGTTTACTTAGGATTTGTTTCTCTGCTTCGATTTTCCCGTCTGACGTCGTCTTGACGTCGGCGATAACTTTAAATGCTGCCTCTTTATTTCCTTGTCCGCGGAGCTGGTAGAAGACCAACCGTGAGTGTGTTTCCTACTTATCATTTTACTCCATCATCACCTGTTTTCTAGTAGATACTTACACCGACTAGTAAGTTGAGCGCTATTTCACATATATCGTCATCTGGCTCTGTATGTACTCCGAATTCGTTGAACACGTCGGCTCAGCGTCTAGTCGGTTGTATGACCACGCCCAAGCCAGTTTGCTCGGGTATGTTCAAAGGTGCTGTGAAGTCGCGGTTCTTCAAAATGCGACATTCGATTTCTCATATCTAAAACACCCGCGGTGCATGCTGACTGCTGTGGATTGCTATAAACTTATGACAACGCTACTTACCTACGTCCGACTTGGCGGACAATTCGCAGCCGCTGACAGTGACACTAATAGTCCGCATGCATCGCTCAAATTGCTATCTGCATTCGCAAAAATATTCGAAATACATGTGGATCGTTCCATTTCAGCTTTCTTGGGCATCTGCCAGGGGTACGAGCGCTAGTGGGTCACCTAAGTAGCAGAAGAAGAATCGAAGGTGCAGAGAATTTTTCTGGATGAAATATATCTTCGGCCCGGCTGGCTTTCCTTGATCAGCCAATGCATGTATGATGTTCGGCTTTCAAGTTGTGATCAAGCAGACATCGTCCTCCTGCAGTTGGACCCATCAGTTCCTGCAGCAGAGCTACCAATTTAGCTACTTGTAGCTACGGAGATCTGATAATGAAGCGCAAATTGAAAGTCCAAACCCGTGAATAGTCCGGCCCGGCATGGTCGGCAGCGATTTACCAGCTCCCAGTCACAAAATAAGGCAAGATGTAGACCCCTTGATGCCGACCCCTCTCGAGTCTCAGTGATAAGTTAGTGGACATCCCATGACTATGCACATCAAGAGTCTGGCATGATTCTGATGGCTTATAAAGTTACGCTCTTCAAAGCACAGCTGCACAGCCCAAGATATTTCGCACTTGCTAAGATATGTACAGGAAAGGTAACTGCAGTGATCAGGAGATGTGTTTCACTGTGATGACGCAAAAGTTGGCCACGAAACAAATACAATATGGCTGGGTAGCTGCAGCCGCCACTGGGTCACAGGAAAGCTCTGGGCTAGAAAGCTCGTAGTACAACCAAGCTAACCATTCTTCACATCGTCGTTATGTCCGATTGGCGATGTGGACAAGATCTAACTAAGTTGGAAGTGTTTTGTTATCAAGATATCGCGATCGGGGGTGGCCGAATTCGAACAGAAGGTTCTTGTGGAAACCAATCACGTGTGTTTCTCCAAACCCTTTGCCCTAGTGGCATATCACGTGGCATATAACCCTTTGCCCAGGTTGCTTTTTATCTCAAGTACTCTTTTGTCCAAAACCTTCACTTCACATCAACTTACCACCCCCTTCCCCATCGTAAGTCCCGACGTCCATGTCGTCGTCCTCCATCCCCATCTGACATCGCCTCTTTAGACTTGCTCATCTTGTCCCTTACCCCTTTCCAACTTTAAAGTGAGTCAGACGCGTATCGCCACGTATGTGCTGTGGTCTGACAGTTTTCTCAACTTCAGATGCCTGAATCCCGCGAAGACTCCGTCTACCTTGCAAAGCTTGCCGAGCAGGCCGAGCGGTATGAGGGTCTGTCTTTTCACTCAAGTCGCGTGCTTCGATATCCTAATGTCTTGTCTAGAAATGGTCGAGAACATGAAGCGCGTCGCTTCATCAGACCAAGAACTCACTGTT
This sequence comes from Tricholoma sp. MG99, assembly GCA_003521275.1. NCBI lineage: Eukaryota > Fungi > Basidiomycota > Agaricomycetes > Agaricales > Tricholomataceae > Tricholoma > Tricholoma sp. MG99. The sequence continues at coordinate 29,910 of QOVE01003622.1, read as the reverse complement.
GAGGAACGTAACCTGTTGTCCGTTGCTTATAAAAACGTTATTGGCGCCCGCCGTGCGTCCTGGAGAATTGTTTCATCGATTGAGCAGAAGGAGGAGTCGAAGGGTAACGAGGCCCAAGTGTCTATGATCAAAGGCTACCGAGAGAAAATTGAAAGCGAGCTTGCCAAAATTTGCGAAGATATTCTTGACGTTCTCGACAAGCACCTCATCCCCTCGGCGGCATCAGGCGAGTCAAAGGTGTTCTACCACAAGATGTAAGTGGCGTCTATTTTTTACCAGTCATATACCTAAGGCTCCCAATGTAGGATGGGTGACTACCACCGTTACCTCGCCGAGTTCGCCACTGGCGACAAGCGCAAGGACAGTGCTGACAAGTCGCTCGAGGCATACAAGGCTGCTTCTGATGTTGCCGTCACCGAACTCCCTCCTACGCATCCTATCCGTCTTGGCCTGGCACTAAACTTCTCCGTTTTCTACTACGAGATTCTTAACAGCCCCGACCGTGCTTGCCATCTCGCCAAGCAGGCATTCGACGATGCCATTGCTGAGCTCGACACCCTCTCAGAAGAAAGCTACAAAGACTCGACATTGATTATGCAACTGCTCAGGGACAACCTGACACTGTGGACTTCTGACATGCAAGATTCTGGTTCGTCTTTATTTACACACCAGTTTTCATCATGACGCTAACTATCATTCCAGCTGACAAACCTTCCGACGCTAAGGATGAGCCTGCAGATGCACCCGCCGACGAGTAGACTTTCATTTTTATTTACTGTTTGCTGTCATTCTCTGTCCCTCCTGCGCGCCTCCATAATGCGTCGTATGCTCCCTCTGTTTGCACGTCTTCTTCATGTTCATCAGGCCGCGTAACGCACTTCGATATTAGTAATCACCAATTTTTATTATGTCCTGCCGACGAGTATAATATTGTGGTTTGATCTGTATGAAGAGTGATGAGTCGAGCTGCTCGAAGTGCAGTTTGTGTGTGGTGTTTGATGTTCACCAAGTCAGTCAAATGTCAGATGTCAATACCAGGGACGGACAGCACGCGTTTTTGTTTCATTTAGTCTCACTGGCATGGCGCCGTATCTGACGAGCACCCTAGGGATCCTTTCTCTCGTGGTAATCTTACTACTTTATATTGCTAGCTTGGATGTAGCCCGTAACCTTTCACCACAAGGATGCCGCATGTCTTGGATGTCCCCGTCCTACCTTCTACAGGACAAATTTGACTCTTCTTGGTCCCCATTTGCTCGACGATATTCACTATGGCTGTATCGAGAGGTTGGCTGGGACTCCAACCAGGTATGTCACACGCTGCATATACATACAAGCCCACGAGCCAGATCTGATCCAAAGAAAGATACAAGGTGTCCCCGTGTTGTTCATCCCTGGAAATGCAGGGTCTTCTCATCAAGCGCGGTCTATTGCATCGTCTGCAACCAGGCAATTTTATGCCTCACCTGAAATTGTTGCCCACGAATTCTCTTCCAGTGAATTTAAACCTCTGGATTTCTTTGCAGGTATGGAATATTTCGTTTTGCTCAGAGGACACGGATAGGACAGTGGTGGGGATTCCAATGCAATGAACTGAGTGGTTGGTACCTGTTTATACGGCGCCTTCAACAATGAGGTTTCCGTACTCAACAACGGTGATCGAGCGTATCTCCATGTCCTTCTCGTCCCCAAATATGGAGTCCAGCCTTCTGATTAGGTTTTGTAGTGGAATTCAATGAAGACCTCTCGGCTTTCCATGGATCCACTATCGAATCACAAATTTCGTATAGTTCTCGTGCTGTGGACTATATTCTTTCATTATATCCAGCGAACGCAACTATGATCGTTATGGGGCATTCCATGGGTGGCATCGTTGCGACCTCGCTTCTCCCGTCCACGCGTATTGCCGTGATTATCACCATGTCTACACCACACACGCTTCCTCCTGCTCGATTCGATTCTCGCATCGACGAATTATATCGCCGTAATAAACTAACCCTTGACTCTGACCCCACACCTATCCTGTCACTATGCGGCGGAGCGACAGACATGATGATACCTTCCGAGTCCTGCCTGCTGCATAAGCCAGGTGTAGAGGCCGTTTTTCGTCGGACTGTCTTTACATCTGCTCTGGAAGGTGCGTGGACGGGTGTCGGGCATCGAGAAATGGTTTGGTGTCATCAGGTACGGTGGCGCGTTGCCAGGGCTGCGCTTGAAGTCGGGCATGGGGCATCACCGCTGGAGAGGGGCGTCATTTTGGATACCTGGTTAAGGGATGGACACGTCCTTCCCCCTTCCATTCTTAGAACTGGGACAGACGGCGAATTCTCACTACCAAGCTCGACAACATACGAGGTTTTACCTATGGATACGCCGCTGGTTCTGAAAAATCCGCGCAGTTCGGAAATGTATCTGCTTCCTGTCCCGAAAGCGAGCACCTCAACTTCCGTCTTAAAAGCAGTGCTCTTTGTCTCTCAGGGGTCTATCCCTCCTGTTTCCTCCCAAAACCGAATACCACTGCAGGTAACAGTCTTTTATTGCGCATCATCTCCTGTCTTGGAGGAAGCGGGACCAATTTGCAACTCACTGCAGCCTTCGTCTTTGAAACTCATTCCAAATCCGGCTCCTGGAAAGCCCTTCCCTATACCGGACGAGGGTTCAGATGAATCTGAGGGTGTTGTTCTCTATGAAGCTGACGTTCCTGTTCTAGATGACGAAAGCGCAGGGAACAGATGGCTTGGTGTTCGTATTGCCAATGCAGATGGAAGAGGCTGGGTTGTTGGGGGATTTTCTCCAGCAGAATCGCTCATCAACAGTGCAAGTACAATGTGTGAGCCATTTCCGTCTTTGCGTCGTCAATCACGCTCATTCATTCTCGTCCATGAGCTTTATCAATTGGGAAGTCTACGATCATATTTCCTGATAAGCATGTTTTACGCACTCAGATTGCATTCCCCAATCTACTCTCAGGTGCTCTGTTAGTTTACAGAATCACACCCCAAAGACTCGGCGAGAATGCACATTGTTTAGGTACACACGAGTCTTGAGTTTCTTTCTGTCATCATCACACTAAGTGAAGAACTTAGATCCGCTTCTCTCTCCACTCATCGTGTACACATCCCATCCCTCGGAGACACATTATCATCCGATTGGATCACTTGATCGTTCAAGTTCCATTCTTCTTCACACCCATCACCCTGCACCATACGTCCCCCGATTTCCGCCGTCGAAGGGCAAGGCATTTGATTTTACTGTGTATTCTTCGGGGTCACTCGGATGTGGCTCAGAACTCGTTGGTTTGACAATTGCGCTTGACTGGCCTGCGACCTTGGGGCGATGGGCTTCGCGATATCCCACGACCCTGGTAGCGTGGGCTGTTGGCGTCGTCGCTTTCGTGATGTTTGAAGCGTGGGGCCTGACCGATAATGGCCACGGTAGGTATTTATTTCTGTTTGATCTTATGACGATTTATTCACATATCTCAGCTATGCCTTCTGTAGATCAGTCTTTATCAACATACAGCCGGAAATCCCTGCGAAACCTTATGTTAATTTTCTTCCTCATATCTTTTATTCCGCTTCCAGTGGACTATTTTGCTGGTAATGGAGGGGAAATTTTATTCGCTCCGATCGCGCCGGTATTACTTCTCATTGCTAGTGGACTGGTGATCGTAAGCTGGTGGGCGTTGATCATATTGATGTGGCCGCTCGGAAAGGTCAGAATACTGTTTTTTGAAAGGTTTGTCATTTTTTTTTGGAGCTGTTCAAATTTTTCTGAAAACGTAAAAGGAACCGAATACGCGAAGACCACAGTATTCAAAGAAGCACCATTATTTCGATGGGTCTTATCTGTCTGCTAGTTTTCCTTTTCGTGCCATGGCAGGTGGCCTATCTTGGCTGTTGGCTTATTCATCTCTTTACTTGCGCCACATCATCGGGGCAGTTTCATCTGCCTACCGGCCCAGTTACATTTACACCCCGCGCAGCCCGGCCTGTCATACCGCTTATCCGAGTACGGGATACCGATAATGCTGCCGCCGAGGATGAAGAGCCTATAGAAATTACAAAGTATACAACGCAGCTGGAGCCGTTGTCGCACCCGACGTACGCAACAGATAATCGTAATCACAGTATGCATTTACTTCTTCTCATGACTTGGCTACTACCTCTCGCGGCCCCCGCACTGGCAGTATGGGTGCGGACGCTGATCACAGCGGGACTTACCACCCCCTTTGACGGTGATCATAATTTTGTCAACGTCGCGCCGTTCCTTGTCTTGGTAGATTTTATCTCTTGGCATTCAAGGGCGCTCTTTGACCGACAAAGGTCAGTCTTACTGATCTACATCAATATCTACTTTGGTGCCTTACTTTTTGTGACAGCTTTGAAAACGCGCTATCTGTGCGGTGGTGTTTTGCCGTTCTAGCTGGCGTCTCATTTTTCGTCGGCCCGCGGAGGGCGTACAGCGTCTTTGATGCTGCCAAGGTAGCGATTGGGCTTATTGTAGTGATTCGGATAGGGAGGCGGTATTGGGGAGGCGAACCTTGGTCAACCAATATCCATAGGGATCGATAACGTTGTATACTTGCCCTTAAGTAGTATCTGCTAGGTTTTATACATCAAACAATTTTCTTTTGGTAAAATCTGAGTCATTAAGATTTTCAGAGTCATAATCGCGGAGTTACTCTTGGGTAAGTACGTAAGGCACCACCCGTTGATTGGTTCTGACAACGACGGTTTCCTCATGTCTCGTTGACACCCATATGCATGTGGATCTCGTGTCTTCACTCTCATGGTCAAAATAGCATTGTCGAGTACAGACAAGCGGCTGTAACTTCAATTTTGAAAGCTCGGGAGGCACTAGCGTGGCATACCATGTTGGAAATCATGATGGCAGTGTTGATGCTGACACGATGTTTACGACGGCTACGGGGGAGTTTAGTTAACTTCTGAGTTCCTCCTTGAGCTCCTGTGCTCGTTTCGCTGATTGATATTCGACGGGTCATTGCTGCCCCCTAATTTACCAAGCGCGCGAATCATTCTACCGAACATGCGCCACGTGGTTAGATAGATAAGTAGAATATTTTTAACGTTCTTTCAACAAGGACGTAGAAAAATAAAAGAACAGGCTGGATATAACGTGAAACAGAATAGAACTGTTATACTTGAATTTATAAAGTCTTCAAGTCGAATACCAATGTTTTTCAGGACATCTGGTTCAAAGACTTTTGAACCTAATAAGGCAAGCTTCCCCACGCCGAAGACACAAATAACATACCCTTGACTAGATTCACACTCCGCCACTCATTCTCTTAGCTTTGCAACGAGCGGAACGTCGGGAAGAACTGCACGAAATTCGCTTAGAAAACTTGTCGCTGCTCTACCGACATGCACGCAAGTGCTTCTCCTTCGACCGCTCGAGGAACTCCATCTCGTCGAGGCAAATCCCCTCGTTTCACCTCTACCAGTCCATCACAAGCTGATCCTAGTACATTATCTTCCAACTTCCCCAATAAACCCTTGAATATCTTCGCTTCTTCACTGGATATACCCGTAGAGGGTGCGACACCGATCGAACCAGATTCCGAAAAAGACCCAGAACCAACAGAGCCTGAAGATGCCACTACGGATGAACCGAAGCGGGCGCCCCGCAAATCAAAAACGGAGGCGCTTGCAGCATTGGACAGTCATACAAGGTCGCTATCCCCAAACACTGCCGATCGTGAATTTCACCAAGAAATCACTGCAAAGTATCGAAACACACCTCCCATTCCCGTTTCTCCGACTTTGGACTTGTCTACTGTCAAGACAAAAAGTCCTCGCCGCAATGCAATCACTCATAAAGCACCCCGACCATTTGGACTTGAGAATTGTCCTGAGTACTATCCAACTATGGAAGAATTCAAAGATCCAATGGAATATATTCGATCCATTTCGAATGATGCCCAGCAGTACGGAATATGCAAAGTTATCCCCCCTCCAGAATGGACAATGCCGTTTGTTGCAGATACACAGGTGCGTGATATCTTTTTTCGCATTGAGGGTAGCGTTCGTTAATAATACAATGGCAGACTTTCCGCTTCAGAACCCGTCTTCAGCGTCTCAACTCCATCGAGGCTTCATCTAGAGCTAAACTCAATTTTTTGGAGCAACTCTACCAATTTCATAAGCAACAGGGAAACCCACGTGTTGTTGTACCTACGATTAACCATAAGCCATTAGATCTCTGGCTTCTGCGCAAAGAAGTCCAGAAACTCGGAGGTTACGACGCTGTAGGTCCTCGGGGATATTTAGATCGCATACCTTAATATTTTTTTCCTAGGTCACCAAGGGGAAGAAGTGGTCTGATCTAGGCCGAATACTTGGATATCGAGGCATTCCCGGACTTTCGACTCAGATTAGAAATTCTTACACTCGCGTTATCCTACCGTATGAACACTTTTGCGAACGAGCGCGAAATCTGCCAACGACTTCGCCAGTGGCACGCGACCCTCATCTGAAAACACACAACAATACCCAGTCGACGGAAGTGTTCTCTCGGCTGAATGCTACAACTACTCCTATGTGTGCTACGAGTCCTCCTTCTAGTCCTCTTACCGCGACATCCAGTGTCTTATCGGAACCGCCTGACGAAAGCGAGCAGAACGAAGGAAGTAGGTCTGCAAGCACGAGACCTCGCAGGAGCACAAGAATGGGATCTCATGAGTCAGGTATGTATCTCTCAAGGAAGAATTAACGTAAAGCCCATTTGGTCCATAGTATCACCTAAGAAACCAGTCAATGGGAGCGCATCGCAACTTCCGGTCATTCTTCCGCCGATCTTCTATGACAAGGCTAAAGTTGACACTACTAAAGGTACTTTAGAGGTGAGGATCCTGCTGTAGAAAATTGAACTTGCTTAACAGGCCAGCAACAGCAATCTTGCGAGATTTGCCACAAGAAAAATCGTGGCGAAGAAATGCTACTTTGTGACGGTTGTGACTGTGGTAGGTACTTAGGTCGTGAAAACTGTTCAGCGGTGAAGTTCTCCGTTTGTAGGATTCCACATGTTTTGTCTCGACCCTCCCTTGGATACCGTTCCAAAGGAGCAGTGGTTTTGTTTCACTTGTCTTGCAGGCACCGGCGGAGATTTCGGATTCGATGAAGGCGAAGAACATAGCCTCTCCAGTTTCCAGGCTCGGGACCTTGAATTCAGGCGAATGTGGTTTGAATCGCATCAACCCTCTTCATCCCCAGTGGAAAATTCTGAAGGTGATGATACAGCATCAAATCGCATAGGCAATGTCAAGGTGTCGGAATATGACGTTGAGGAGGAATTTTGGCGTCTGGTGCAGTCGCCACATGAAACTGTTGAGGTCGAGTATGGCGCAGATGTGCATTCTACAACTCACGGAAGGTAGGAATACTGACAGTGATACCGTGACTCAGGCTCATTCTGCGCATCCTAGTGCTATGCCTACGATGGAGACACATCCTTTGAACCTATATTCCAAGGACCCGTGGAATCTCAACAACATCCCCATTGTCTCTGATTCTCTACTTCGTTTTATAAAGTCAGACATTTCGGGGATGACTGTTCCATGGATATACGTTGGGATGGCTTTCTCTACCTTCTGTTGGCATAATGAAGTGAATTCACAAGCTATTGGTTGTATACATCTAATATTTTGCCACAGGATCATTATACCTACAGCATAAATTTCAGTAAGTCCCAGTGTCTAGTCATTCTGCAAAGCGGTTGCTGAATGACTTGATAGTGCATTGGGGTGAAACAAAGACTTGGTATGGCATACCGGGTGACGACGCGGCGAAGTTCGAGGCTGCGATCAAATGTGAAGCCCCAGACCTTTTTGAAGCCCAACCTGATCTTTTGTTCCAACTTGTCACTCTGATGAATCCAAAGCGAGTGACTGATGCTGGAGTCCGGGTGTATGCGTGCAACCAAAGGGCTGGCGAGTTTGTAATTACGTTCCCGAAAGCATACCACGCAGGTTTTAATCATGGAGTGCGTGTCGTTTCGTTTCGTCAGCTACTTTTAATTCCTGACTGTTTGCCATCTAGTTCAATTTCAATGAGGCAGTTAACTTCGCATTACCTGACTGGTTACCATATGGCCGTGACTGTGTCCAAAGATACCGTGAACACCGCAAACTACCCGTCTTTTCGCATGATGAGCTCCTCATAACAATTACGCAGCAGTCTCAATCCATTAAGACAGCCATGTGGTGACTATCGGTCTTACTCTCATGCTTAACGTTATAGTCTAATTCGTCGTCAGGTTGATCGATAGTCTTCGCGAAATGACCGATCGGGAAATGGATCAACGTGCCCGATCTCGGTTACTCGGATTCCCGGAAATTCTGGAACGGGAAGATCGCCCTGAGGACCAGTACCAGTGCGCAGTCTGTAAAACATTCTGTTATCTGTCCCAAATTACCTGTCCATGCACATCCAAGGTAGTCTGCGTTGACCATACTGACTTACTCTGTGAAGATCGTGCTGCGCACCAACGGACTCTCCGCAAACGATTTTCTGACGAGGAATTGTCTGAAACCCTGGCTAAAGTTGTGGAGCGCGGAGCAGTGCCAACTAGCTGGCGAGCAAAATTCAATAAGCTGCTGCTCGAAAGTGGTCGCCCTTCTCTTCGATCCCTTCGCGCCGTATTTGCCGAAGGAGAACGCATCAATTACCCTCTTCCTCAACTCTCAGACCTTCGAAGATTCGTCACTCGAGCGAATGAATGGGTCGATGCTGCAAATACTTTTCTCATTCGTAAACAAAGCCGTAAGCGCTCACGGCGGCGTGGACGTCCATCGCTGAACGACGCAGCTCTCAACTTGTTGGACGATCCAGGCGATAGGCCAGACCGTGGCTTAGATGACCTCTATGCCCTACTTCGGGAAGTCGAAGGTTTGGGATTTGACTGTCCAGAAGTCGGTCTCTTGCGAACCCTGGCACAGTCAGCGGAAGAGATTAAAGCAAAAGCTAGCGCTTTATTAAGTTCCCCTCCAGAAGAAGAACATCGGGAGAATTATCTTCAGGAATGCAAGCAACTTCTTCTGTCTAGTTCTTCCGTCAATGTCCTTTTGGATGAGATTGTGGAAGTTGAAAAGATCGTAGATCGGGTACAGGTAGTGAAGGAGCTAGAAGAGAAGCTAGAGGACGAAGCTGCGGTGTTGACTTTAGAGGAAGTTCGCCAACTCTTGACGCGTGCTCGTACATGCAATATTCCACCCGACCAGAAGTATTTAAAGCTGCTGGAGGCAAGGCAGAGAGCGGGTGATAATTGGGAAGAGCGGGCCAAGAACATCCTCGCCCAGCCAGTCAAGACCATTGATGAACTCGATGATTTCGCGGACATGGATGCAGGCGTACCGATCGATCCTGACGTTCTTGATCGACTCATGGCTGCTCGTGCGAAAGCGAAGGATTTCGATAAGCAGGCGAAGGCGTGGCTCAGCCCTGAACCACCTGCGCTCAAACCTCGGGTACAAGAGGTTATGAGGCTCGTGAGTCGTTCCGAGAAGGATTTCAGCATTGTGTCTATCCAGGATCTCAAACGGACCACTGAAATAGCCATCGATCTCGAAACCCGCTGTGACCAAGTTTTGAGAAATCGATACCATAGTGCAGACGAGGACGTCTTCGAGACTATGGAACAATGGAAGGCCTATGCTCGAGACCATCTTCGGATATTTTCCCTTCCTACATTTGAGAAGCTTGATACCCAACTGAAACTGCATAATCAGTGGCTGGTAGATCTTCCATGGTACTGTCGAGAGCATCAAGAGGCGCATGGGCAAGCTATTTTAGATGACGTGCTAGAATGCACTAATCCTGAGGACGATGCACCTCCAGCAGACGAATATTTTACGTGCATATGCATGAGTCCTGTGCGTCCTCCCCCACCTGGTGGCGTATCGGACGCGGTTCAATGCGATCATTGCTACGCTCGATTCCACGGCATTTGCGCCCAGACGGGAGGTTCGTGTCCTTTCTGCGATCATCACCATTGGAACGGCGCAATTCACAAAGAACGAAATTGGCACTTCTGTTACTTGCCTGGTATCCTGAGCAAAGCCCCTGATATCACAAAGCACTATTCTGAGGATTGGAAGCAACTGGAAGTCATCGTCCACCGCGTCGATCGTTTGTCCCAACATATCGGCCAATTTTTATCATACACGTCCCAACCTACGAACCAGCGCCAAGGCTATATTCACCAGGTACGGCATTTTATGCGAAAGTTGTACAAGTTACAATTTGCTGTGTCTCCAAACCCCGAAGTATCTTTCGGTTTGGACCTCGCTGGTCTTCATCGAATTCTTGCTGGTCGTCCTCCGGTTATCCGACCAAAGAAGCGAAGACGTCCGCGCTTCACTTTTGGTCAAGATGTGGATGCGGATTGGACTGACGGTACTCGGTGTATATGCAGAGGCCGCACGCCATATCTGCTAAATTATCCTACGGTTGCATGCGAATCCTGTAACAAGTCGTACCATGCAGGTTGCGTGTTTTATCCGGTCGAATCGCCTGAGAGCGCTCGATTCTTGTGTCCTTTGTGTTGCTTGCGCAAGAACCGACCATATCCGTATTCCGATGTGCGAGTCAAACCCATAGGTATGTCCCACACTCACATAAATATTGTAATCATCCTCTGATAATTTTCATAAGCCGAAGAGAATCTTGATGTCGATGTATATGTCAATGTATCGGAGATGCTGGACACATTCAACAAAGAAATGATTTACAAACAGATGCACCCTCCTTATAGTCAAACATTATTCGTTGAGCTAATACGTTTCACGCCTGGCCAACCAGATATTACATCTACAAACGGGGCAACGCCTCGAGCGCCGTCTAGCCATCACTCAAGTCCTAGATCGCATGCCTCCCAACCAGGACCATCCCGCCTCACACAGCTCCAACACGGAAGCCCTCACATGCATATTCCTGTAGAGGCCTACCCTGAGCACGCTCACCCCCACATACCCCCGCCTCCACCTTGGTCAAGGTGGGGAACAATGTCTACGCCGGGTCGGCCGCCATCTACACACCGCCGCCAGAGCACCTCAACGCGTTCGACACCACAGCCATCGTCCAAGAAGCGGAAACACGCAGATGATATGTCCACGACGGAGGAGCTTTCACGAGTAAGCTCGTCGTCTTCGATATCAGCGGGACCGGTTCCGAAACGACGTGCTATGCACGTGCCCCCTTCGCCTCTGCCTCAGCCACCACACCCAATTATAGTGCCTTCGCCTCCGAGAGTGGTGCAGAGCATCTCACCCTCCATTGCTAAATTGTTAGCTCCAGAGAACGTTGTCGCAGATGACAACTGGGCTCGTGCACGACCGCCAATTACAAATGGTGCAACGACGACGACCAAGTCGCCTATTATGCAGGCATCAGGGAATCCATGAGATGCTTTTATGTATTTATCACTCTGACCACGTTTGTTATGGTTTCGGTACTCACATGTTCATCCTGTACAGTTAGCTGGATTTTTTTTAAAAACCTTGTTTTATGTTACGCTGCATACTCATCTATTAATCTTAAGTGTTTCATTTCTACCGGGCACGGATTCCAGACTAGCTTTTTTATACGGGGCCTAAATGCTGTTATGCAATATTGGCAGGCCAGTTGGTCAGACGCCATAACATAAAATTACTTGTTCCTGTATGGTATGTACCTCCATGCATGTAAAGTGTCCGACACGGATATCGAATAAAAGATAACGATGGAGGTAGTGAGCGGGGAAAACCTTCGTTACCTCCGGACCATAAACTTATATGTCGAATATCCGCCGATACACGCAAACGCCACGAGGCCTGCTATGATCGATATGAACCATGCATAGCCCTGCATCATAGCGAGTCAGCTAGAGGGGACAACACACGCGACAGACGAGACTCACCTCGACACCCTGGCCTGGAACGTGCACGTTCATTCCCCACAGACCTACCATCGCATTCTTAGTATTAGCACCAGGCGAAGAAAAAAAAAAGGGGGTGAACATACCCGTGATCAGGTTCATCGGGATGAGCACTGTACCGAGGGCTGTGAGCTTGGAGAGGACGTCGTTGATCTGGTTGTTTGCGTCCGTCATCTCGATAGAGATCTGTGCGAGGTAATTAGAGTGCGAGCGAGAGAGGATTTTCTCGTAGTGGTTCAAGTTTTGGGTCATCGTGATCAAGTGGTCCTGTTACGGCAGCATTTAATCATAGATACGCGTATCAGATTTACGACAACTCAAATCCATACCTGGATGTCCGACAAATATAGGCCCTACAACCAAAACCATGCCATTAGTCAGTCAGTCAGCTATATTAAACCTCTGAGTGAAAGAAAGCCTCACGATATCCGACGTCGGCGCAACCCTCCAATTCTCATTACACCGCTTCGCTAGCCCCTTGACCACATCGGCTTTATTCCCCATCAGCCTCAGCAGTCCCATCACCTTCTTCCTACACGTCCCGATGCGTCTCAGCATATCGCTCTGCTCCGCCTCCTTCAGGATCAACACCAGATCGTCGATCGAGTCGACCTCGTACTCGATGCTCTGGATCAGCGGCCCAAAGGCATCAGTGATGTCATCGATGAGGGCGTAGGAGATCCAGTCGGAGGTGACGTTGATGTAGTCTTTCAGCTGTTTGATGCGGCGGCGGACGTTCTGGGGGTGCGGGGTTGGGCGAAAGTGGAACTGTTCGGGGTTGGGTTGAGTTTGCTCTGGTTTGTGCGGTATAGGTCAGAGTGTGGACGTACGGAGAGAATGCCCTCTCTGAATACGATGATATACATGTTCAGAGGCTCAAGGTAGGTGGGACTGTATTGATCCTGGTCGAAACTGCGGAAACAGACAAAGTAGTAGTTCCGGAACAGTTCTATCTTCTCGCGCGTTTCTTCCATCTGGATATCTTCTGTCGTCAGCGGATGGATAGAAAACACCTAACAAGGGACGACCGTCAGTAGCACGCATACATCAAGTGTCAGCATATACCCACTTTGCTGAGCATCTTCATCTCCTCGTCGGTAGGACTCTGTATATCAAGCCACCACGTCTTGGCGTCTGAATCTCCATCAGAATCGTATTTCCAGGTCCCCCCACCCTTGGGATCCGGCTTTCGCAAGCCGGCATTACCTCCCCCATGGTTGAAGTAACTCGAATCAAGTGAATTATTCCCCGTAGTGCCCCTGTTGTACCCCATACCCGTCCCTGGCCGACTGTTGAACAACGGCGGCGACGTGGGTCGCGTAGGTCCTCCTGGTTTATCACCGCCATTCACATGACCTGAAGAAGTTCCACTGAAAAGCTCCTCAAATGTCTGTCCGTCTGCTGGTAGCTCGCTCAGACTCCTTGCGTGTATTGTTGCAGCGAGCGAGTTTGAATAGAACGAGAAGCGGTAGGGCCTATCGTGGCCTGTATGGAGGATTCCGATGTCTGAGATGGTAGGGGGCTGAATGACCTGGTAAAGCGATGGAGCGGAGCCGTCTTGAGGGAGGGTGTGGGTGTGGTGGCTGAGAAGACGCGCGGGGAGGGAGGGGTGGTTGGGGGAGCCTTCAAAGAGGGCCATCTTACCGCCTATGCCTCTGCGGTGCAGAACACGGGGGTTGGTATTACTTTCGGAGAGCTTGCGGTGTGGGAAGGACGGGGCGGCAGTGGCGGCGTCGGTGTTGACGGAGGTGTCATCTGGTGGTGCAGAGGATGTAGATGCTCGTGGGCCGTGAGTTCTGTTGCGTGTTTGCCTGAGAGTGTGAAGCGAGAATTTTGCAGACGGTGCAGATGGGAGACCCAGGGCAGTTTTCTCGACTGCAGCGAATTGCTCCATGGGTGTAAAGTCAAAATCTGTGTGAGAGACATTGTCTTGGTATACAGGAAGACCAAAGTTCAAAACAGATTCAGAGTCCTGGAGAGGAGCGAGATGACGAGCCTGGGGAGAGACGAGTGCGGGGTCTTGTGCGGTTTGGTGAAGATCAAGAAGCGATGATTGCGGGCTTGAGACGGTGATCTTCTGTACATTAAATTGTTCCTCATGTACCGGTTCACCACGAGCAATGCCAATCTGGCGTTCCTCGTGTTCGGACAGGGCAGATATAGGAAGTAAAGTCTCAGCAGGAGCCGACTGAGTTGCCTCGTAAGGTGAAGAACCTGGAGAAGCCAGGACGGTCTCTCTACGCGCACGAGAGAGATGCATAGCCATATCAACGTCCATTGTCCGCTGACGCTCCCTTGCTTCAGGGGCATTTGGATCAAAAGACCGGGGAACGGTAGGAGAATGACGGTGTGGTCTGAGGTCGTTACCAATATCATTAGAAGAGGCTGCAGGACGAATTGCGACCGGAGAGCCAGGTCTTGGGTCGACTGGACTGGAGAGAATCCCCGGGTCTTTACCAGGCGACGACATCGCGGACGACGGTGAGCACGATGGTAGTACTATTAGTGTAGTAGTTCGGGTTATTTATTTATTTAATTTGTTTGTGAGATACAGTTGCCATGAGTGGCGTACTCCATAAGCCCCCGTTGTCTAATGGCTATGACGTCAGACTTCTACATTGGAGTGACATCTGGAGGTTGCGGGTTCGAGTCCCGCCGGGGGTATCGGGTAGCGCATAGATTTTATTTTATTAGTTTCGAGTACAGTGGTTATCAGAAACTATTAATAATTGGTATACAGTATACAATCACTTCCTCGCCCTCAACTGTGCCCTCAACGCTCCATTCTCCGTCTGCATAGAATTCAGTTCATCCAACAGCGCAATCCTCTGACTCTGCTCAGATGTTTTCATCGCATCCACCTCATCCTGTGCCTTCTCCAGCGCAGCCCGACACTCCGCAAGTTGTCCCTCAAGCTGCTTCCTTACAGCCTCTGGTGCACTCGCTGCCTCCTCTGCCAACGTCAGCGCTCGTGCACTCNGTATTATTCGCCTCTGAAAGCTGCCGACACGTCTCTGCCTGTTCCGCAGCCAACATCTCCACCTCCTGCTTCTCACTCAGGATCCTATCCACCACATCCTGTAAATCATGCACCTCATCTTGCCTGTGCATTCACATTAGCAACCACAACAAAAACCACAACAAAAACTCACAAAGCAGCCTGCCTCGCACCCATACTCATATTCCTATCCTCCAACATCCTCACCTGCTTCTGATACGTCTCCAACCCCATATTCGCCTCCTGCAACAGCTTCTGTGCCCTCTCCGCATTCTTCTTCAACAAATCATGCGCCTGCGCAAACCTCAACAGCCGCTCAATCAACGCCCGGTCGTCGGTGATTAACGCCTGCACCCGCGACGCAAACGCCTCAATTGTGAACACACTAGTGGGGAAGGCGCTCGGCGTTGGTGAACCAGGCACCCCTGACCGTGACGAGTCGTACAGTGATTTGAGCGCACGTACGTCAAGGTCGGAGAGGGATGACGCGGTGCTCTTCCCTAGGCTTGGGCTGTTGAGCGGCGACCCTGCGCGTAGTGACCGTGAGGATGGGCTGTTGAATCTGGCGGCGCGAGCTTCGGGTGATGGCAGGATGTGCCAAATGGGTTCCAAGATGGACATGACTTTGGCCACAGAATCGTCTCCGATATCAGAGATCTCAGGAATCTGTGGTTCCTGATTAAATAGTTAGCATATCCGCTTTTTGGAGCGAGACGCATGCATACTCTGACTCCTGCTAGCCTAATCTCATCCCGCTCATATCTCGCCTGCTCGAGTTCACGAACAAGCGCCTCCCTCTTATCCAGTCCGTTCCTCACATCTTCCTCCAGCTTCCTCTTCACAGACTCCCACTCCGTCTCCGCCCTGGCCAACCCCTCTAGCTTCGTATGCACACTATCCAAATGCATCCCTACAGAACTGAGCAGGCCCTGCAACGACGAATCTCGTGAAAACAACACGATCCCATGTTGCTTCACCAGCTCTCTCAGTGCTGCAAGACCATCATCCAGTTCCTCTGACGCCTTCCGATCCGCATTCCACCTCGCCGTGATCCTCTGAATCTCCGCATCTTTCTCCTCCAGCAACCGACGACTATTCTCCCTCACCTCCGCCAACCCGGCCGCATCACCTCCACTCCGTGCCTCCGCCTCTGCCAGCTGCGCCTGCAACACCTCCACCTGCCGTGCTCTCGCTTCCAACTGCGCCCTCTCCTCCTCCCACTCGCTCTTCTCCTGCAACAGCTGCTGCACCTCCGCATCAAGCCCTTCCAGCCGCGGCAGCTCCTTCTCCAGCGCACTTATCGTCTCCTCCGCACTCTGCAAGTCCATCCCCATCATCGTCTCCACCTCCTCCTTCTCCAACTTCATCAACGACAGCTCCCGGGACATCTCAGCCTGCTTCTTCCCAGCAGCCGTCAGCGACTCCGCAGCAGCCTTCAGCTTATCCTCAAGCGCCGTGATCTCAGCTGCAGCCGCCTCGGGCGACAGCATTCGCCTCGGAGTCACTGCATCAGCATGTCCAGCAAAGAGATGTGCACCATCAAACCGCGCTTTCCAGGAAGACGCCGACATACCCGTCGTCGACGAGCTAGGACTCATCAACGTGCTCCGGTTCGAGGAATCGTACCCTGAATCCTCCCCGGTCGTACTGAGGAGCCCGGCACTACCACTTCCTGAGCCAGCCATCTTCTTCTCCATGCTCCGGACGGAAAAGCTGAGCACTCCCGCACGGTGCTCGAGGAGCTTCTTGTGGACCTCGTGTGTGCGTTCCGAGACGCGCCAAAGCTCCTTTTGCGCGGCTTCGACACGGCGGTTGGCAGCTTCGAGCTGCTCGTCGGATTGTTTTGCGACTTTCTTGTGAGAGGCGTTGACTTTTGCTAGGGAGATGGCGGCATCGCGGATTTTAGTCTCCAGAACGAGCTTTTTGGACATGGCTTCGAGGCGGGAGGTTAATACTTGGTGTTCCTACCGAGTTTTTTACATTGATAAATTAGACAAGTTGTATTTAATGAGGTGGCATGCAGACTCGGACGTGCCTTTTTCAGCTCGTCTACTTCTTCGGAACCTAGGATTTCAAATTCTCGGCTATCGACGACAGCCTGTGATGCAAGTAGACTTATTAATAGCTCGTCGCGTGTGTTCAGCGAGGCAGAAGGGTGCTTCC
>QOVE01003622.1:0-12808 GCA_003521275.1 Tricholoma sp. MG99 | reverse complement strand
GCTGGGAGACCGACTTTCTCATGACAAGATTGCTGGTGAGTATCCTTGGTGATGAGGATGTGGAACCGGGGGAACTGCGACCATTGAGAGCTGATACGCGGGGGTTGGTTTGTGGGGATGAGGTCTGGCTGCGGCGCGCGGGCGACATTATGGATGTGGATGCAGAGGTCGAGGTTGAAGCAGTCGAAGTAGAAGAACGGAATGACGAGTTACCTACAGAGTCGTCTGGTGGGGGTGGCGGCTGTGGTTTCTGCCTACTTGGATCCTTCTTGAGGAAAAGAGCAGCTGTAGTCTTTGGACTTTGGTTTTCAATGGGAGACTGGGGTTGAGTTGGGGATGGTGGCCATGAGGGACCGGAGACAGGATTGTAGGACAGAGAATTCGGTTGAGAATCAGGGTGAGCTGAAGACGGTGGAGTTGAAGTTGAAGTGGCAGCTCTGAGAAAGTTGCGGACGCCGTTCATGCCAACGAGCAGAGTAGTAGAGCAGTGCCAGACTGCAAGGTGTAACAGTTTATAAACCTTAACCCTATATCGTGGCCAATTCAATTACTTGCCCTTGTTCCGATCACGTTCAATATGACTTGGCGGTAGATCAACAGTGACAGGTTCTACTTATACAAATTACTGTTAGTTAATTCCCAACCTATCCAATCCAAATCCCAATCCCAAAAAAAAAGAGTATAAACGATCCATGTTCCATCCCTGGTTTCAGACCCCTGAAGCTTCTATCATGATGACACCGTCGTCGTCGGGGCATTCTGCGACTAAAAGAACGCCAGTGGTATCACGATAATACTCAAGGCCATTGAACAACCCCAGTCAACAGCACTCATGGGAGCCACATGAAAAGCAAGGCCGCCGCGTAGAATAATTACTAGGTGTAACGCAATCTCTGTCAATGGACTGCGGTCAACACAACAGAATCAACGTGTTACATCAATACAAATATCTCACCGGTTGCTAACACAAAGGCGAATTTCCGATTTACCTTCCGTAAGCTACGCCCGCTACCCAGCGTCCAATTAACCGAGCAATAGAGTATCACCATAAAAGCCAGTGTGTTGAATATAAGAGTCCTCGTCCTGTCAGATAAATTGGTTATATTTTCCGTCGGAGAATGTCCCGGTAATTTGAATAGCAGCAGAAAAAGAAGGACGCATGTCTGAGCAATGCAGCGGAAGATGTGAGATGTGTATGATGTGAGCCTTCGATAGGTGTGATTTTCCAGCCACAACTCCGATGGTCGGTCCGTGCTTAGTCCAAGTGCAGTAGTGAGGGGTATGATAAGGACCGTTATCCACAGAAGCTGGGCAAGAGAAAGCGCGGGTTTCATCGTCGACGAGCAAACGGCGGATACAAATACAACAATGACAAGAGCGATGCTAGTTGCATTGTGGATGTTGTAAAACTGCTCTCTGGAGTCCCTCAAGCACCGCCCCCACGCGATAACCTTCGCAACAGAACCAAGATCATCGTTCAGAATTGCAATGTGGGATGCCTGCTTGGCGACTTCCATCCCAGTAGCCATAGAGAAGCTAACATTCGCTGCCCTCAGAGCCAAGTGATCGTTCAGACCATCTCCCAGAAAAGCTACCACATGACCCAACCCCCGCAAAGCCCGAACGACGTATGCCTTATCCTCGGGCGACGACCGAGCTAGTATGCGCAGGCTCGACACATCTCGTCTCGCGACCCACGAGGAAAGTGCTGGGCCCTCTACAACGTCCCCAGGTGCGCCCGTATAGATCCCACATTTTTTGGCAATGGAGCGGGCGGTGACGGGATGATCGCCTGTGCACAACCGGATAGCGATACCAGCTCCCTGTATTTTTTTAATAGCATCCAGCACTCCCTCGCGAATGGGATTTTCGAAGCAGACAATTCCGACAAATGTCAGTTGGGAAGCGAGGTCTTTGAAGTCAGGCTAAAATTGGCGTTAAATCCACCTTTCAGTGTTCTCGGATTGAGAGTTGCTCACCTCCTCTGACAGGCCATTTATAGGCCACGAATCGAAATCCCGATAACACAGAGTTAGTGTTCGCAGTCCCTGTTCGGCGTAAGAATCAAGCTGATGACGGATGATCGTTTTTGTCAAAGAATCAAGTTGCTGGGTCTTGATCTTGTTTGCACCCGGGATCACGTAACGCGTGCAGTTTTTCAATAATACCTCGCTCGCTCCTTTCAAATACAGCCTTCGCCTGCCATCATGCTTGGTTACGAATGCACCCGAGGCCATACGTTCATTAGAAAACGGTATCACTTCCAGATTGTCGGCGGTATTTCTGACCGACTGAGCGTCGAGCCACCCGAGTTCCTTTGAAAACCGAAGCAATGCAGTTTCTCTGGCGCTCCCAAGAAATATATTTTCTTTGGTGGCCGGGTCGAGTCCTTCCGCAGCGCTCGAAGTCAAGGTAAATATATTGTTCAACAAGTGCTGCACTGGAAGGCCCAGCGAATCATTGATGGTGACATCATAAGATTGCTTGTCTTCGGTTGTCCGAATATCACTAGCGAGATACGTATCCACATTACCTCCATGTTGAAGGCTAAACTTTGTGGTGGTCCCGACTAAGCCACCGATTACGGTCATACGGTCTTGGGTGATGGCTCCAGTCACGTCTAAACACAAGTCGGTTACCGAAGCCGTAGATTCGCAAGCCTCTGGCACCTGAAGGAGAATTTTATCCTTAATAAGGTGGCTCCTAGCAGATTGCTCCATAGTCATGGGTGACGGTAAACCTGTCTCTGCTGTGAGCTCTCCAAGTAACAAAAAATAAGAACAAAACAAACATTGAGGGAGAGTCACAATCATGCCCACAAATAACGACAATGCACAGATATCGAGAAAAATGCCTGCTTTCTCAGTAGGCGTACTGCATGAGTATGTGTCAGACAACGATCGTCAATTGATAGCTGCCAACATAATTCACCGATGGACAGCGTTCATCTGGAGTTCGCTGGCAAATCTGATTAAACACACAACAAGAAGCCCGCTGGATATGACACCGGTCTTCAGCAAGGAAGATATCCACCAAGTGTGCCTGCTAGTCGCTAAACTAAAATTTGGTTCTTCTGTATTTTGAAATACAAAAACAATGCACGCACCCAGAACTCCATTGCCTATAAAATCATCATCGGAAATAGAGGTGACGATAAATCGACCATGACCTTCCAGCACTTTGTCTCCGTAGTGCATAAAACAAGAGTAACCATTGGCCCCGCGGTCAGAGTAGCCTAATATTTTGGTAAGATGCTCGACCGTCACTTTCTTGACGAGGGGAGCCCCTTCCTGTCTGGATTCCTTGCACACCATTCCATGACCAGACAAGAAAACCCCATCGCACGGTACTACGGCCCCGCTTTGGAGAAGAAGAACGTCTCCAAGAACAATGTCCTAAAACAAATCAAATGAGGTCGGAACGAGTATATTACAAAAGTAGCCAGACCTGTTTGTAAATATTTCGCATTACGCCATTGCGCACAACTCTTATTTTTGGTCCTTCGATCTCCTTGTGTAACAAGTGGACCTGCCTAGCCATCCGCCGGGATACCAAGACCTGGAGGAACAACTGCAAGCGACCTCATGATGATTTTCCGGCAAATACGTGAGTAGGTACCCACCATGACGACTATGATACCGAGAACAACAAGACTGACAGCCCAATCTGTCGTACGGCTCTCTGGCGATCGAACTGCAAAATCAGCAATCAGGCCTAGTACCACCAGAAATACATTGATCCACCCCATGGAGGCCTAGATAACGTCAATATTCAAATATTACGCAGGAATTTCATACTTACCACCGGTTTCCAAGCTTCTGAAAGTAGCTGGCGGATGTCTGAACCCTGAGCCTCGTTTCCGCCATAAATGCGCCTGCGTTCGTCTAATGATAGAACTGTAGCATCCAGTGCTGCTTCTGCGGCATCCTCTTCTGAGTGCACATCGTTATCCTGGTTCACAGTCGCAATGCCTTGCTTGACATTACTTGAGAGTAGTCTAATTAGTGCATCGGTGCCCATATCTCTCAGCATAGCAAAATCTTTAGTTTCGATCATATTTTTCAACTCGTGCCGTTGCATCATCAGGTGCCCTCCACTGGACCTTGGATACATGCTTAATTCAACCGTTATATTGCAAGACGAGAGCCGAACATGCATTACCTATGGCATAGCATATATTCATCATGCTTTGTCCCGAAGAAACCGCGAAGAAACTGGGCGAAAGAGTAAGCGCGGGGACGGCTTGTCAATGGCGGTTCAGCAGCGAACTCGTCGGAGGGATTCATTCCCGCTAGTTGATAAATGTCGCTTCCCATACAGCCAGTATCGATAGAGGTTGTGTCAACATATGAGGATGATGATAAGAAAACAGCTCTGCGTTTCGTTGTTGGACAGGTACATGATGCCACATTTGGTCAACGACGGATTTGGAGAGGAACATGGCAAAATTAGAAGGCAAAATTAGAAAGCAAACAAACCCCTGGAATCATCCAGATTCCACGATGAGCCAGTGATGAGCCTCGTTAGCCACTCTGGGACTGTTCCTGAAATAACTTGATCAGCTGTTGCAGCGAATAGTGTTGCTCCGGCATTATGCTGTAACAGTATTGCACTGGCAACGACCCCAATGCTGGCAGCTGGACACGACAGCGATCATTTCATTTGTCGATATGCCAGTGACAGTCGCACAAATGTCAGTCAAATGCGAATGTGAACTCTCTCATAGGAAGTGACCCTTGGTCAAGTCTGTTGAAGAAACGCCAGAGAATGTTGACGGCGCTGATGAAGTGGATTGACACGAGCCCGCCAGACAGCATTGACAATACTGACATATGGAGGTGTACGGAAAGCCCGGGATTCAAGGAAGGAATGAGGCGCTCCCTGAGTGCACGTGTTACTAATATTTACTAACCCTAACCTTAGACCAATGCTAAGATTTTTCAGCCGTCGCCTACGCTGGCAGACTAACGGCAGCTGAGCCACGGGTCGACCGTTTCAATTTGTCCTCCTAGCATGTTCTGCTGAGCCATAGCGTCCAATACTGTTCTGGCGCTCGACACCTGCCATGTCTTTCACCTTCCACTGGCCTCGATTCTCCGACCAGTTCCACTTCGATGCAATTCAGATGCTCAATATTGCCCTTAATAAGGGCAACAAACCTCCAATCATCGCCGACAAGATTGAAGTCGTAGAGCTTGAGATGGGTACCCAGGTACTATACCAGACGTCTGTGTTTGCTACTCTTTCTCAAGAAGTTCAACTCCCATAGCCTCCGGAGTTGGAGATTCGCGATATCGGTGACTTGACTGTCGACCAATTCAGAGGTATATTTCGTATGACGTATTCTGGCGATGCGCATATCGTGCTCAAGACTAAAGTGCAGGCAAGCTAGGGATAAATTCAGTCTGTCATTTACCTCTCACACGACTTCTACCAGGCAAACCCGCTGAACCACAAACAACCCGACATCCACCTCATGGGTGGATCGCGAGGTATGCTTGCTGCGAAACAGCCCCTCGTGGTTCCCATGCTTCTTCGCTTATCACACTTTAAACTAAACTCATACGTCGTCCTCGTTGTATCCAAGCAGAAAGGCATAACCCTCGTCTTCAAGACCGATCCTTTGCAGAATGTTGATATCAACAGCACTTTTGACTCCATCGCCGTGATCCAAAAATTCATACAGCGGGAGATCGAGGGTCAACTACGCCAAATGTTCCGTGAGGATTTGCCCGGGATTATCCATCGTCTCAGTCAGCAGTGGGTAAAAGCAAAAGTAGAAGCCCCGTATCTAGAAAAACGACCTCCGCCGGTTACCAGACACCCCGTAGAGACACGGTCTATGTCTGATATGTCGACGTCAACTTCGGAAACTGGGCTGCATCCGCGACCGTCCGCAACCCCGTTGCAATATAGGCGCCCCCGATCCACATCTGGGGTTTCGAAATTTAGCACCCCCAGCGTGCGTACGCATACTACTAGCCCCCTTACGAAGCCAGAACCACCGCTGTTGTCACCGAATCTCGCATCACCTGACTCCGATTTAGAGAATTTTGACCCGACGTACGGCTTGCGTCCTGAAGGTCTTCCCACTAAAAGCGTCTTTCGGGGCTTCCGTAGCCTTTTCTTGCCAGTTAGAGGTCTTGCAGATCTTGCAGAGGAGCAGGAGCCGAGCGAGGCTGACGATGAGGAGTACGATGACGAAGATGATGGGGCTGCATCATTTGACTTTGTCAATTGGGAGTATACTGTACCCAGCTCTGAGCGTGGAGTACGTACACATCCAACACCGAGCACTAACAATGATCATGTAGAGCGCGCACCTGAGTACGAGACGATTCCTGCCGTTGGAGGCGGGACAGTGACTCGTCCGCGCGTATATCACTCCCAGTCTATGATACACCTTCCTACACCAGACCCTGTATCCTCTGCTATCAAACGCCATCTAAAATTTACACCCATAACACCACTCCCCCTTGGCTTCACAACCCCGGGTCTCGTCCCAGGTCCCAACAGTGCCACACGCCACCATCACGACGCACGACATACATTCACAAAAAGCATGACAAGCGTGCCTTCATCATACTTCCAAACAACACACATTCTACCCCTACGTCGGTCATTCACACCTGACAGTCTCGAAACTCAGCCATCCCAATCCAGCAGCGGACATGGTCAGACCTCTACTCCTCCCACATCTGCTGCACAGGATGACGACGACGCAGCAATATACATGCATCGTCGGCGTTCCTCTGTGTCTTCGATCACGACCCATAACAGCAACGCCAACCTTGACCACGCATTCTCGATCACGAGTGGTTCCTCTCCACCTCCCGATAGCCCAAATCCAAAAATCATACTTCGACCTTCCCTCAATAATTCTATTCACCAACTTTCTACGCTCAGTCACTCAAACCACACACTTTCACCGTACACGCGGTCACTGGAGCATTTTGCAGTACGCAGCGGGCCCCCAAGGTCTGCTGGCATAAATGGCTGGCCGGGTCAAGGCGGTTCACCAGGTGAGAGACAGCAGCCGGTAAGAGCAAAGAGAAAGCGAACGTTCCGTATCGGTGGCGGGCAGGGGAAGGGGCTGCAAACAGCGGATGAGAGGATGAATGCAGACACAAGGCCTACACCTTCTTCGACACCCGATCCAGATGCTTCACAGGCACATGTACCATCTGAATTTGACGTGGAGGATATGGATCGCTATTTCCGCTCCTTCGACGACCAAGAATACGACCATGGATTTGATCATGGAATTCCCCAGCACTCGCCACCACCGAGAAAGATTGCTAGTGCTGGTTCAGCTCTGCGACAAAGACTCTCACCTGCGCAACACCGTCTACGACCACATAATCAAATGTATGATTTACATCCCGGATAAAGCATAATGATACAAAAATATTTCTTCGGAGCATATTCGATTATCTCTACCCACTCAATTTGTACTACCACAATTTATAGCATCATCACAAGGACATCATTGACGAGAATCGATTCTATAAAGGAAATCCTTCTGGAAAACGGCTTGTTTAGCGGTGCTTGAATCTCACTCACGAATGTGATTTCAGCTGGCATGCGAACTACATAGACGTGAAATTGTCCCTTACCTTTGACTGGAGAGTCGCAGATAAAGAAATTTGTTACTCTGAAGTCATGGACAAATAGCGTAGGTCTGCGAGAAGTCTAGGTCGGGCGGATGACGAAGAAGGACAATAGCACCCAACGCTTTGACCAGCCTTGGCTGAATTTCTCGTCCAACAGTCTGAAGAATATATATAGCCCGTCGAGCTGTCCAAATGGGTTGTCAAATGGATTGTCGTGATTATCAGTAGCATATCCACGAATTTGCCAGAGTCTCTGGCGGATGGGGTGCTATAAAGCGAAGAACAGTCATAGTGCCATAGGTGAATGCATAGGTGAATTGCCCAGAGCATTTCCAGACAAGAGTATTGATCGCCTTATCCTCTGGCCAACAAGCAACCTTCTTCCCTGGACTCGGACAAGCTTGTCCAGAGGTCGTCTGGGCGGTTTGTCTATGCATCTGTACTTATCGGATTTCTTGTTGATGAACTTCATGATCCTAATGAGCGACTTCGGAACCAAATACTTTCTTGGGATGATGTGCCTCATGGCTCCTCTGAGCTGAATAGGCTTTATCTCCACATTCTTAGAGGTACAACCATTGACGAGAGTCTCCTGCAGCAGATTCTCGGTTTCCTGGTGCATTGCACTCCCTGCATTCAGACGTTCAGTGATCTCGCTGATCTACCTCCACACGACGTCGTTATCGTGGTCTTGCGAAACGCTGGCCCAATAATTCATCTCCCAGATCCAAAATCATATCACTGGTTGTCTGATAAGATACATATTCGTCATACTTAAGTCACTCGTCAATCTGTTCACCGACAAGACTTGTGCGAGCTCCTTTTTGGATGAAGGTATGCTCAGTATTATTGTC
This sequence comes from Tricholoma sp. MG99, assembly GCA_003521275.1. Lineage (NCBI taxonomy): Eukaryota > Fungi > Basidiomycota > Agaricomycetes > Agaricales > Tricholomataceae > Tricholoma > Tricholoma sp. MG99. Next base: position 4,341 of record QOVE01003622.1, on the reverse strand, counting down.
TTCTGTTCCGATGTCGGACCATTGCTCACTGCAGTAATAATAGATGAGCCGAGTTACACATATATGACGAAGTTTTCCAAGCCTTCATTCAGTTGAAGTATTCGGAAGGCACTTAGTATCATAGGGGTCAAAACAATGCCAGAGCTCAGGCTAGCTAGCAAAGCTGTTCCCAAGCCAATCCCAAGCCAATCCCAAGCCGCCGTGACAAATGGCCGCCAAAGAGGACAGCGGCAATTCGCATATACTTATATGTGGCGAAGATACTCAAGTTTTCTTTCGAAGGATTTATCCAGAAAACAGTCAGCAATGCCTCCTTAGCCACCACACACGAGAAACCCGTTCAAGACGTTTGCTAAAGCATATAATTATGTAAGACATGAATTATGTACGGCATGCAAATGAATGCACGATGCAGCTGATTCCATGTAGTTTGGAGATATCGAATAGACAGACTAGGTGACATACTTGAGGGCTGCCAGTGATCCCGGGTTTGAATTTGTTACAGTATGCTAAAATGTGATCATAATTATTCGCTAAATATATTGCCAATGCCATCTCTGAATTGATGGTCACCAGCGCTTAGTATGTATGTAAGGCATAAATCGCTGCTAACCTTGGCCTTACACCGTATGGCTCTGCAGCAGACCCTGGAACGGATCAGATGGCACTATTGTTGAAGAAGTGTTGACTTCGAACTCCTGTGCAACATGAATCACCCGAAACGCAAGAAAAGAAGATTGAACAGAAGAAATAATGGTATATGTAAGAAATAAAATTAGAAATTTCAAGATATTAAGTGACTGTTGATACCCACGTCAACTATGTACAATCGTGACAGTCAGCTCCATACAAGGCTTTCTGAGACCAAGAACACATACCATGCATGCTGGGGAGCCGGCTCATGTTCTGTTTCACTGAGGGGACCTGTCGGAGTTGCCGGAAATCGTTGTTGATGTACGTTTTCGTGAGACCAGTGCTCGCAGGAGAACGAAGAATTGCGGTGGGAGGAGAGATGACGACCCCAAGAATATCTGGTGTCTTGTTTCCTTTCGGCGTCGAGGGCATATGCACCTCATTTCGGAGTAGGTCTTCAAGGTTTTTTATTGATAGATCTAGAGTTTCGACAAGTTCTACCGGTGTAGGAGTGAAGAATTCGTCTTCATCAATCGTGAACTTTGAACGAAGAGTAGACAGTGCATTGGCTTTGTCGGTTGATAGAGAGGAAAGCATCAGATCACAGAGTTTCGTGAATGCGGTGGATGTGATTGCTGCCAGCGTTGTAAACTTCTTGTTCTCATGATCTGCAAGCCATTCAAGGATTGAGAACAGCCCTGTAGAGGTTTCGCTGTCAAGTTCGTGTTGAGCAAACGCGGACAGTGTTAGTCCAAGTTCCAGTCGAAGAGCCTCCGAGTGCACCGACTCTGCAGGTAGATCTCTTAGTGTTTCCACAGCAATCTCAAAAGCACCTGCAAGAGTAGGATCTATCTGCATGGTGCGCAGAGCTGCGAGAAGAATGGTGAATCTAAGATCTGGCTCAAAAGAACGAGATGACGAGGCAAGTACAGGGATGAGTCGTTGAAGATATATTGATGTATAATGTCCATCAAGCAGTCCTGTAAGGCACGTCCTCAGTGCTTGTGCTAGATCAGGCGTCGAGGAGATAGAGGTTAGACACCATGTTGACGAACTCGATGGTGGCACGACAAGATCAGCTATCAGATGGAGGGAAAGTGTGACTTGATAATGAAGGATTAGACCGTAATCTGCACGCGTAGATCCGAGCAAAGACTGTAGACCTCCAGAAAGGTACATCAGCTCCTGCATTAGCAACCATTCACCTATCCCAATGACGCTATTGTCCAGCTTGACTAGTGTTCTGATAAAATGTACCTGGTTGTCGGTGTCCAGACGACGAAAGAACAGCTTGATCTCATTTAAGAGATGTGGAAGTACAGACGTTACCCAGTATGACGGCTCATTCTCGCCGTCGAGATTGTTTGCTTCAGGAAGGATATGGTCGATCATGGTAAAAACCTGCAGGATGTGGTATGCCGGATCTCGTAGACCATGCTCTCCACCATGCGCAAGCAATGTTTGCATGACGACTTCCGCACTATGCCTTCCTGGATCAGCATATGAATCAGAAGCAGACAGCCTGCGCACGAGATCTAGACAAGTCTGTCGCGCTCCCTGGGCTGCCATGCACGCAGAGCTAGTCTGAGCGTATATCATATCCGCCGCATCTGTACAGGCGAAAATATCCGCGACTGCAACAGTCAAATTACGTATATCACGGCCGGTCATGGGGAAAGCAGGAACAATGCGCTTGGTCAGTCGCATCAAGTCATCTGCTGTACGGAAGAGCTGTTCAGCAAGCGTCTGATTCATCCGTGGTGGAGGAGCGAGAGCGAAATGCCCGTTGAGATCTTTGCTGACGTCGGCGAGAAGCTCCACAAGCCGTGGAACAACCCCCCGATCTTGTTCCTCCCAGAAAGCCTGAAGAACATGCCACTCGTCCTTGCTATCTTTTAGTTCCCTTTCCACAATAGCCAAGGAAACTCGCAAAGTTCGCAATCGCCGTAAGGATAGCGGATGATCACTGGAAAACATTATTTCCTCGATTGCAGCTGACAGTCCATCTTCTGCGACAAGAGAGATCTTTCGCATTGAGAGTCGTTCATTATCGGCAATGAAAGATAGAGGAGGTTTAAGCGCGAGGATGGTTTGCACCAGATCATCGTGTAGGACTGCATGAGGATCACTGGCAAGATCGAACAACACTTTTTCAGCAAGGACACCAGATTTCCTAGGCGGATCGTTCTCTGTGCTTATCCACTCTAAGCGGCGTGTGAGTTGACGTAAAAGAAGAAGATGATTGAGGATCTTTAAGTATTGACACATTAGAGAGTTTGAAGCTTTGACGACACAAGCCTTACCTCGCGATAGCCGTCAACTTTTTGCCATAAATGCAAGACAGCGAGTGTGTGCTCGCGACAGACATCGTTGCCTATGCTGTCAGTCCATGCAAAAACAGACAACACGCTAGCCACGCCAATATAAGCTCTGACCAGAGTAATATACTCATCATGAGACGTGATATTCATTCCATACGGGGGATTGGACGGAACAGGTAAAACGGGATTCTCGCCAAGTTTGGTAACGATGTCGTCATGAATTGTCATTGATTCAAGCCAGATCCCCATTGATTGTTCTTCTGTTCCGAGGTCCTTCAACATGCTTGAAGACCGATTGAAATCACCCCGAGTATTTGATAAAGCGTCTTCGAGATAATGCCAACCCCTGATCCTGCTGAATAGTCGTCGTGCGACCAGCTGAGTCGCTTTGCTAACTCTTGCACTGACCTGAATTTCTTGTAAGATTACAGAGAAAGGATCGGTATTCAGATGACGAGCAATGTCGGCATTCGCAGCAGCATCAAGTAGAAACAATAATATGTCTTCGTCGAGAACCTGAACGTCGAAGATAGAAGTAATATCCAAGTGTTGCTGGAAGATTTTGTTAGCCTGAGGATCAATCGAGCGCGTGTATGTCATTAACATACCAACAGTGTGCGGGCCATGTCGGGATGCTGTGATGCCGAGATACTGAGGAGTTTCGCAACATGATAAGCTTGATCGCTGTTCTAAAAGAATAGTGTTCGATATAAAGACAGTATTAGTATCGAAGCTACAAACCTTTTGTCCAATGCAACTGGCAACACGAACTGCAAAGCTCGACAACGTTTCGAGAGATGTATCGTCTTGCACAGGCCTATATGTCCATCGAAGTGCAGTCTGAAGGTCAAAATCCTCTTCAACCTCACCATCCAAGTCCGCATGAAGGTAAGGGAAGCCTTGTAGCTCCCAATCTTCATTAGATGGTTTCATACAAAACATCAACCGCACTACAAGTGGAAGCGGAGGCGAATCAGGAATAAGAGACAGCAATTGTTTAGCAAGTAGTGTGGGATCTGACGAGTTGGAAGGGTCGACAGCACGGGATAGAGGAATTGATTCCACAGACGGCAATGGTTTTGGTTCGTACTTCTGGACAGGAGGGGGTTCTGAGACGATGTCTCCATAAATTGCCATGGAAAGGGCATTGAATTTTCCTTTGACTATCATCAAACGTGTTGCATACTATATGTCGTTCAAAAAAAATGCATTTTCAAACTGATTTTTACACACCTCTGTGCCCATGTCGACTGTGAAATCAACTTGCCCTCCTGCATAGGCAATTACAGTGGGAATTAAAGCATTGGCTGCACGTTGTTTCTCCTTCGAGTTTGTCTGCAATATTGGATGTGCATTAAACAAGACCTCTAAGAAGAATGCCTCCGGG